>PVLD010018077.1:0-39927 GCA_004027595.1 Dinomys branickii | reverse complement strand
CTAGAAATGTCTGTCATAATCATCTCAGTCTTCTCTAGAGGTAAAATACATAAGCAGTTATTTCATAATATGTAGAATTTAAGAAATGTAAGAATAAAATATATTCTTCTAAAAATTCATGATATAAAAATCCAAAGATATAAATATAATTGTACAATTCTAAAACATGAATCATAGCCTGAAATCAGTTCCTCTGTTGACTGTCACCAAAATTATATAGGCAGTTACATTTTAAACATTTCATTAGATAATCAAAATGAATTAACATAAAGAATATGTTTTGGGTATGGGAATGATATAAAAATCAACTTCTTCTCTACACTGAAACTGTGATAGACTAAACACTGGGCTTCATTGGTAGCCATATTTTATAATCTTACTTTTAAAAACAGGAAATAAAAGAAAATGATAAAACTCTGATTTTAATTATAATGTTTACATTAAAAGATGGGTGTTAATGAGTGGTTGCTCTAATGAAATATTGGCATTTGCTCTGCTTTTAATAATCACTACATCCAATCATATTTTCAAGATTCTGGAAAATATATCACATCATAAATTTTATGACATTTAAATGACAAACCTGAAAAATAAATACTTAAAAGAAAATGAAGACTCCATTTGTATATTAGAGTGAGTTCTTATTTATTAGTTACAAGTAACTTTCACTTATAATATTTAAATAGGTCTCTGTGTATATAGTCATGTTTGATAATCTGCTAATCAAGAAGCATCTTCTGAAAACAGAAATGAGATGCACTTGATAGCAGAAGGTGGAGAAATTCAGTTCAGTGCACACTGCTTCCATCTATCTCCAAGAGAACACTGAAATTGAAAGTGCATGAACCAGTTATTAGGTTTCATGAACTCCGTATGAGCCATCATTGGGCCATTTAGGTGATAGCTGTAATAGTTCAACCATTTCAATTCAAAAAGTAAAAGATAGACAGCTATACTCATTCCCCTCAGTATTTGGATACATATTAATCTAAGATTTTTATTGTCTATACGCAATCCATTAAAGGTTATGTTAAAAATTAAAGGTTAGTGAATAGCAAAATATATTCCTATAAGCAGGTAGGAAAACCTGGTAAAACAAAATACTAATAAGACTAAACTATTTAACTTTAGTTTTTTTTTTTTTTTTTTACAGAAAATACATTCTAATACAGTTATATAAATTAAGATTTAAAATTGAGGACATAACATTAAATGCATTAAATATGACTGTAAAATATTACTTTGAATACTTGTAGAAAATGAGAGCTTTTTTATAAGCAAATGATCTATATTTTATGTGCATTTTAAGCATAAAATATTTCTGAAAGGGACCCATTAAGGATAAGTATAGTATTTACCTATTTAGAAAGCGCAGTGTGCTCCCTAAAGATAGAAGCGTGCTGTAGTCGGGAGCTAGGGATATTCATGTGCTCGTGGGAGACAAACTCTGTGGAAAATTTGGGTTTGGTTTACATGAAGAAAGGCATGGCAGATACAAAGCAAGAAGGACAGTGGCTCATTTTAAAGGTGAAATACACTTCATTCATCGGAGACTAAGCAGGCACAATCCGCTGTCTGTGTGATGAGAATTCTGTTTTCCCCCCAAACATGGAACGCTTTGACTCTGTTTCTCTACTGTAAGCTCAGGTTTCTGCCCCTTATCTTACCATGCAAGCTCCTTTACTAGTTTATAGCACCTGTAAGGGTCAGGAAAAAAAGGCCCAAGAATCTGAAACATACCTGTAGAGGGAAGATATGCAAAACCTCGGGTAACTTTGTGTTCTGAAGTTGCAGCTTTCTTAAAAAGCCAATATTAAATCACACATTTTCCTCCTTTTCTTTGCAGCTGTTTTATTTTCTGCACCATGTTTCATCCACTCTCCCAATTTGATTCTTTGTACTTGAAGCCTGCGGAGGCCCAAAGTCTGTCTTATGGAAGCTTTAGTGTAAGTGGTGGTGCTGACTCTGCCTAGCAGGAATCAAAGTTTCATTCCAATTGATCTCAAGTAAATATAGAAAGGCCAGGTTTTTATTTGAAGAACTGTTATCCTTTGAATGTCTGCACACACACACACACACACACACAACACTGAAAAGTTATTGACATTTACACTTTATTTTAAACATGTTAACAGTAGGGGCCAAAACTGAAAAGTTGAATATTGACTAATCATGGCTTCTTGAAGTTATAGATGTCAAACAAAATTAGACATGTGCAACAGCATTGGCCAAGGGCAACAGGTGGAATTTAAGAACATGCAATCTCCTCCCTGTTTTTGTTTATAGGAAATTAAACGTCTTCTTTTTATTATAACAATAACCACTGAATATACTAAATAGAGATATTTATATTTCTGTGATGATTGAGCCATTAAAATTTTTACTATAGGGCTCAGAATCTGTATCTGGCCTCTCTTTATAGAAGACATGTTGCGGTAGTTTGTTCCACGTTATAGAAACATATACAATCTGAAGTACATAATAGTTTGTTTATAATATAAAAGTACACAAGCAAGTAGCTAGAATATTTATATAATTGTTTTATCCTACCAGCACACCTAAAAATGAAGCTAAATCTGTACCTGATAGGTAACTGAAATTATATTAAAATAACAATGATGACATACTAAGATAGGCTGAAAAACTCATTTTTGGAAGAGCCATTTACACTGGGAATCATTATCTCTCATGGTGGTAGTTTAAAATACATATAGTTGGAGGTTGCCCATAACAAGTGGTACGCTAATTGAAAATAATTCCCATATCTAGCCCAGCTTTCTGTGTTTTTGCATTACTATGAATTTACTACATGTTTTCCAGGTTATACCTCCCTGCTGGCTACTTCAGACCATATATAAATATATCTAAACAAAGGGCCACATGATGAGCCTCTTAGCTTCTTCAAATTTTCCTCTACCGGTTCTGTCATCTTCCAGGATGGGTCACAGCCTTCTTTGACAAACTAGTGTACCTTAACCACATGTGAACTTCCAATTTAGTTAATCCTCAATTTGTCATACTATACACTGGTTGAGTCCTTTCCTCCAGGACACAACAATGCCCCTGCTCAAGAGGTTTGGTGATGCACCGTAATCGTAGAACCTTTTCAGAGCTGTGCCATTGTGCCCTCGCAGCAGGCTGATCTTACAGTGTAGGGACAAAATGTTGGCTGTCCTTTTAGTCCTTTTATCTCCCTTAGTTTTGGTCTCTAAGCCTCAATTTTTGAGTATGCAGAGGTTCATTAAACCAATATTGAACAAGGAACAGGAGGTCATAATGCTAATTATAAATACCTTTATAATAAGCACAATTTAAAATATAAAGTATGACCAGAGAACAGCTGCCTTCTCTACTAACTGTGGTCAGAATTAGTGTTCAGGTTCAGTTTCATACCCTGTCCCACATGTGGTGGCCTACCATCTTAATGTACTGTTTAGCTTGTCTGTTAGAAATCACATTTCTGCATCAGAATCACAGCAGACTTCTCAACAGAAACCATGAAATCAAGAAGAGCTTGGAGCGAGGTATTACAGATTCTGAGACAAAACAACTTCCAACCCACACTGATGTATCCTGCAAAACTATCCCTCAAGTTCAATGGAGAAATAAAATATTTCCACGACAATGAACAACTGAAGAACTTCATGAGTGCCAAACCAGCATTACAAACAGCACTAAAAGATATTCTAGACAGAGAAAAAAGAGACCACAATCCCAAGAACAATGATAGAAATAACTCCCTAAACAGAACAAGCAAGTAAACAGACAGAAAAAGAAGGAAAACAAGTAAATAACATGACTAGAATAAGCCAACATATAACCATGATAGCCATTAATGTAAATGGCCTCAATTCAAAAGTCAAAAGGAAAAGATTGGAAGAGTGGAATAAGGAACACAATCCAACGATATGCTGTATACAGTAAACACATTTTACTCAAAAGCAAATCCACAGATTGAAAGTTAAAGGTTGGAAAACAATTCTCCATGCAACAGGTCCCCAGAAAAAAGCAGGGGTAGCTATTATGTTTGCAAAGAATGTAAACTTCAAACCAAAAACAATCTGCAGAGTATTAATGAATAAATTATAGTTTTCCATGGAAAATGTAAAATACATGTAATGAAAGAAGCATAACATTTTAGGGTACACATTACAATGACCTTATTATATCAGCACCATTAATTCCTTTGTATTTTCTCTCTGCAAATCAGAGATATTCTCACTGTAGTGTAAAATAATTTATCAAGGAGCTGTGTTCAGCTCAACTCACTGTTTCAAGAGCTACGCTGAGTCCTGGACATCTTAGGGAAACGCCATGAGCTGTGCCCTGTGCCCTACAATCGCAGGAGCCATGGTGAAGCCTAGGCAGTTTCAGAAGCCTCCATGAATTGTGCCTGCTCCCTACCATTGTGGGAGCAGTGCTGAGCCCCAGTGCTGAACTCCAGGAGCCTCGGCTAGCCATGCCCTGCACGCCTGCCATCACGGCTGCAACAATGAGCCATAGCGAATGTCAGGAGCTTCGAAAATGACAAAACAAAGGAGTACAATGCAGTTGCAGACCTCTTCTCCATTCATTAACAAGTCCAGAGCACACTGCTGTAGAAGAATTTGGAAGTCATACACCTAAAATTTCTGAAAGCATAGCAACTGAAGTAAAAAAAAAAAAAAAAACCAACAACTCCATCAGGCTATAGAATAAATCAGACCAAAAAAACCTCTCATGTAAAAAAAAAAAGAAATAACAATAATGAAAAATTGCTCAGCACATCTAAAGAACACAAATAGAAAAATAGAGGAGTATAGAAAAATGATAGAAACATTGAATGAACAATATAGCAAAGCATTAGAATGCGTGAAACAGATTCAAACAAATATCCAAACTTAAAAATGACAATGAAAGCAGGCAAAACTACTTGAATGAAACTGAAGATAAACTTTCAGATTTTGAAGACAGCATTGCAGCCAGTGATCATGAAAGGAAGGATATCTTAAAAATAATAAGGAGCCAGGAATTAACAATTCAACACCTGCAACATGATGCAAAGAAAAAAATGTAAGATTGATATGTATCAATGAAACATGAGGAGTCAACAAAAATGACATAGAAAGATTGTTTATAGAAGTAGTAGTAGAAATTTTCCCAAGCTCGGGAAAAGAATCTGACACAGAGATAAGTGACCCATATAGAATTCCATTTTTCCATAACCAAGATAAATCTAGGCTTAGAAACATAATAATCAAGATCCCAGATATTCAGGAAAACAACAGAATATTAAAAGCTGTTAAAGAAAAGAAACAGGTCACCTATCAAGGAAAGCCCATCAGAATCACTGCATATTTCTCAACACAAGCTATCAAGTCAAGAAGAGTTTGGAGTGAAGTATTTCAGGTCTTGAAAGTAAGTAACTTCTGACTCAGATTGACGTAATCTCCAAAAGTATCCTTCAAAATTAATGGAGAAATAAGATACTTCCTCAACGAAGAACAACTGAAGAAATTCCTGACCACCATACCAACACTACAAAGAGTGCTGAAAGATAATCTAGAAAGAGATAAAAATGAGCACAACTTCCAGAACAATATAAAGGAATCATGAAGCACAACAAGCAATTTACAGACGGGAGAAATAGGAAGCTAACAGCAGGAAAATAACACGACAAGGATAAGACAGTATATGTCATTTATAACCATCAATGTAAATTCACCAATGCAGCAACCAAAAGAAATGGACTAGCAGAATGGATCAAGAAAAAAAAAAATCCAACAATGTGCTGTATATAGGAAACATGTTTAACTCGAAAGGAAATGAATAGACTGAAAGTCAAAGGATAGAAAACAATATTTCATGTGACAGGGACTCAGAAAAAAGCAGAGGGAACTATTCTGTTTGCAGATACTGTGAACTTCAAACCAAGAATGATCAAAAGTGATAAAGAGGGTCACCAGGGGAAAACTGCAGGTAGAAGAGATAACAGTCATAAATACCCATGCACCAAATACAGGAGTACACAAATATATGACAAATATTAACAGACATTAAAAGAAAATAAGAAATAAGACGATTGTAACAGGGAACTTTAACACCTCATTACCACAAAGAGATAGATCAAGTAGGCAAATATCAGCAAATAAATAACAGAACTGAACCACACTTGTGAAGGAATGGACTTAGTAGACCTTTACAGAGCGCTCCACACAACAATATCAGAATTCATATTCTTCTCAGCTGGACACAGGATGTTCTCCAAAGTAGACCATGCACTAGCATATAGAAAGGGCTTACCTAAAGGCAAAGGAATTGAAATTATCCCATGTATATTATCTGATCATAGTGCACTGAAATTGGAAATGACAAAAGAACTCACAAAATTCCATACACATGTAGAAATTAAATAATACCCTCCAGAACAACCAATGGGTCACAGATAAAATTAAAGAAGAAGTTAAAAAATATTTACAATCAAATGAAAATGCAGATACAACTTACCACAACCTGTGTGACATGAAGAAAGCAGTCCTCAGAGGAAAATTTATAGCAGTGAATTCTCACATCAGGAAAACACAATGAGCACAAATAAATGATCCTATGCTGCACCTCAAGGTTCTAGAAAAAGAAGACCAAATCAAGCCCAAAGCCCAAAGAATGTAGGAAATTATAAATATCAGAGCAGAAATTAAATCAATAGGGACAAAGAAAACAATATAAACAATTAATGAAGCAAACAGTTGTTTCTTTGAAAGAATAAATAAAATTGATAAGCCCCTAGCCAACCTTATTTTAAAAAGAAAAGTTAAAACTCAAATTCAAACAATAAGGAATGAAGAGTGAAATCACTATAGATCCTATAAAAATTCAGAAGATCATCAATATCTACTGTGAAACACTTTACTTTCACAGGATGAAAAACACAGAAGAAATGGACAGATTCCTTGAAACATATGAATCACCAAAGTTGTATCAAGAAGATATAAAAATTCTGAAAAACCCAATATCATTCAGTGAAACTGAAAATGTAATGTAAAAACTTACCAACAAAGAAAAACCCAGGTCCTGATGGATTCACAGCTGAATTATATAAGAAATTTAGACAAGACATAATGCCAATTCTTCACAAACTGTACAATGAAATTGAAAGAGAAGAAATTCTCCCTAACTCATTCCTGGAGGCAAGTATTACCCTGATACCAAAACCAGAGAAAGACCAACCAGAAAAGAGGCTATTCTCCACAATGAACATAGATGCAAAATTCCTTTAAAAAGTACTAGCAAACAGAATGCAGCAAATCAGCAAGAAGATAATATAACCATGACCACATGAGATTCATCCCAAGAATGCAGGGGTGGTTCAATATATACAAATGAATAAATATAGTACATCATGTCAACAGCGTCAAAGAAAAGAATCACATGATCATCTAAACATGCAGAAAAAGCTTTTGATAATGTCCAACACTCTTTCATGATAAAAACTCTACAGAAAATTGGAATAGATGGACTTTACCTCAATCTCATAAAAGCCATTTAGGACAAACCAATAGCCAACATCATGGTAAATGGACAAAAAAAGAGAAAGCTTTCACTTTAAAATCAGGAACAAGACAAGGATTTCCACTGACAACACTCTTATTCAACATAGTTGTGGAACCATTCACCAGAGCAATTGGACAAGAGACAGAAATGAAAGGAATATAACTAGGAAAAGAAGAAACAAAATTATCATTATTTGCAGATGACATGGTACTCTCCATAGGAAACCCCAAAATCTTCACCAGAAGACTTAACAACCAAATTCAGGGGCATAGCTGGATATAATGTCAACATTCAAAATCATTCCTATGCATAAACAAAAAACACACTGAAAGAGAAATTAGGGAAACCACAGCTTTCATTATAACATCCCAAAAATGAAACGCACAGGAATCAATCTAACAAAGGAAATAAAAATCTATATAGTAAAAATTACAATATTCTGAAGAAAAAGATCAAAGAGGACTTCAGAAAATGGAAAGACATTTCTTTCATGAATGGCAAGAACCAACATTGTGAAAATGGCCGTACTCCAAAATTATTACACAGATTCAATACAGTCCCTATTAAGACACCATTAGTACACCTCACCCATCTAGAGAAAGCATTCCTAAAATTCATCTGGAACCAGAAGAGACCTATAATAGCAAATACAATCCCAGCCAACAAAGGAAAGGCAAGAGGTGTCACAATACCTGACTTGAAACTACACTACAAAGATACTGTGATAAAATTTGCATGGAACTGGTAAAAAAAAAAAAAAAAAAAAAAAACAGACCTGAGGAGGAATGGAACAGATTAGAAAATGCAGACATAAATACAAACACATTCAGCCACCTTATCTTTGACAAAAGAACCAAAAATGTTTACTGAAAGAAAGATAACCTCTTTTAATAAATGGTATTGGAAAAACTGGCTTTCCACATACTGAATCCTAAAGTTAACCCGTGTCTGTCACCATACACTAAACCCAAGATCTAAATATTAAAACAGACACACTAAATTTATTGGAAGAAGTAGCAGGTAAAAATCTTTGTTATAGTTAGTGTCTACATGTCCCCTCAAATCCTCATGCCGTCATGGGGCAGTTGTCTAGATTTTGATTGATCCACTGTCCAATGCTGGAATTCTGAGTGTGAATGCTACACCAACCCTGGTAGTTTGCATGAAATGAAGGAAGGGCAAGGGACTGCTTGCCACTGCTCCTCCTGCCCTTGTGTTGTTGCTGCTTTTGCTAACTTCTGCTGCCATGAGCTGTTGCCCTCTGACATGTACTACTCTGCTTTGGAGCCAGCCAAGTATGGACTGAAACTTGCAGCCAGCTCACTTAGAAATATTAGAGGCAGTTGGACAGGGCCAGGCTCTTGAAGGAGTCAGTATGGCAGATAAGGTACCTTCTTGTAAACAGAGAGGTGGTACTTGCTACAGGAGAGATCTCAAGACAAAAGGAAACACACACACACACACACACACACACACACACACACACACACACACATCTCTTTGGGGATGGACCTGAGGAATTGATATTCTAGATAGGTAAGAATCACCTTGAAGAGTCACTGACTCAAGGCCCTACAGGAAAGTCCCTCTTCTATATTCATGCCTGCTTGCTATGTGACTAGCTTCCCCTTTTGATCCCAATTTAATCACCTGCAACAGTTCTTACTGGCTAGACCATAATATTGTCCCACCTCACATGTACCTTGTGATTTCCCATTTTTCCCTGCCTTGCACCCACCTCACCTCACAGTTTTGCTCTATAAAAATCCTTCAGGGCCTGGGATATAGCTCAGTGGCACAATCACCTGCCTGACAAGTGCAAAGGTCCTGAATTTGATTCCTAGTACCAAAAATGTAAAAATAAAATAAGTAAATAAATAAATCCTTCAAAAAGACAGATTTCCTGGGCAACCCACTCTGGCCTCCTTATGTCTCTCTCTCTCAGTCTCTGTCTCTCCCTCTCTCTTTCTCTCCTACAGACCCTTTCTTTCCCTCAATAAATATATTCTGCTCTTAACCTCCATTGTTCCTAAATTCATTCTTCGATTTTAGAGAACACAAACTTGTCGCAGATATCATTCAGGTTGGATTTTTTTCTTCCCTATATCAAAACCCTATAAACTGTGAGATAAATAAACATTTTGATACAGGAAAATAAAAACTCTCAACCTGAAAGATATCTGGGACAAGTTCAGGTTCTTGTTCTCTAAAATTGAAGAATGAATTTTAGGAACAACAGAAGTTAAGAGCAGAATATATTTGACTGGGCATGGTGGTGCATGCCTGTAACCCCAGCACTAGGGAGGCTGAGACAGGAGGATGGTTGCAAGTTTGAGCTCAGCCTGGGCTAACAAGTGAACTCAAGGCCAGTCTGAACTGTAGAGCAAGACCCTGTCTCCAAAAGACAGGAAAAAAAAAAAAAAAGCAGAATATATTTATTGAGGGAAAGAAAGCTTCTGTCCAAGAAAGGGACAGAAGGGGAGCCTGAGTGGGTTACCCCAAGACTCTGTCTTTTCTAGGGACTTTTATAGAGCAAAACCATGAGGTGTGGTGGGTCCAAGCTAGGGGAAAATTGGACAAAACTATGGTTAGCCAATAAGAATTCTTCAGGTAAAATTGATTATACTGAGATCAAATGGGGAAGCAAGTCACATAGTAGCAAGTGGACATGAATACAGAACAGAGGCTTTTCCTATAAAGGGTTAGGTCAGTGACCCTTCAGGGTGATTGCTATCTATTTAGAATATCAATTCCTGATGTCTATCCCTAGGAAGGTATGTGAGTGCAGTTGTTTAGTCCTTTGTCTTAAGGTTTGGCCCACAGCAAAAACTTATCTTTCATGTTGGCTCCTTTGAGGGACTGGCCCTATCTGACTGACTATAATATTTATATCTAACTCAGCTGCCTATAACACCTTCCTTCCTTAATTTGGGAATTGAGCATCTTGTCTCAGTAATGAGAGAAAAATAACCAGATAGAATTTGGTACCAGAGAAATGGGTCATTGCTGTGACCATACCTGACCATGTGGTTCAAGAGTCTTTGTAAATGCCTTGTGGGAAATGTTTGGAAAGGTTCGGAGATGCCACCTGAAAGAGCAGAGCTGAAATACCTTCGGCTGTTCTGTCTGGGAGATTCTGGTCAGAGCTCAGAAGACCAGAAGGCTGATAGAAATCCTGCTGATAAAGAGGATTTAGCAGGTTTCTGCTGTAAGGAGGGACTGCATTGGTTGTTAGAGTCCAGATGATATGCTTTTATGTCTTGACAGAAAGTGTGTCTGCATTGCCTAAGACTGAGATTAATGGCAGTGGATTTTAAGGCAGTCAAATGTTGAGGCAGTGGTGTGGCTATTGTTGGGGGCTTTTAGCCAGATTTATGTTGAACATCAAGAGCAAAGAGCCCAGCAGGATGATTTAAAATGTTGTGAGCTTTGCCAGAAAGGAATCTCTGTTAAAGCTGTGGACTACAAAGATAGAACTGAGGACATCTTGATTGCTGAGGAGGAACAGGGTAATATAAAAGATGGCCTGAGGGCACCAAAAGAAGCAGTAAGTCTCCACCCTTTGCAGCCTCAAAACTGCAAAATTTAAATACTTTGCTTTGAGAAGAAGGCCACAGAGTGCCATATTCTAGAATGGCAGTGTGGTTGCATCAAGTTCAAGAATTGCAGCAGCATAGAGAATTTGTTCCTTAGAATTGGATTCAGGGTACCCAGCGATCCAGGCACTCGACCCCTATGGCCAAGGGAGAGGAAAGCCTGGCTACTGCTCCAAATGGCAGCAGACCTTGGCATCATCCACGTGGTACTGGTTGTAGGCACATGCAGAATGCAAGAGTTCTAAGGTTACAACGACTTCCATCTCGATTTCAGAAGGGCTGGGAGGCCAGGCAGTGTGAGTGTGAAGCAAAAGGTGCCCTGGAGACCTCAGAAGTTTGGAAAGGCCAGGAATGTGGACTGCTGAGTAAACCTGCAAGAATGAAACAAAATGGGCCTGAAGAGAAGCCATAGAAGGTGCAATCACCTGAAGTGCCATAGGGATGGAGTCATGCAATCCCTTTGGAGTTCTCAATGTGCCACAGATGACTTCAGATGCTGGACATGGAACTACAGGACATGTTAGCCCTGCTGAATTTTGGATTTGCTTTGGTCCCAATGCTCTGTATGCTTTTGTTTGTACCTTTTGGAATGGAAATGTTTATTTTGTGCCATTGAATGTTGGAAGTGTTTAACTTTTCATTTGTATGGGGGCTTGCAGCTGAGAGTTTGCCTTATATCTCAGAAGAGACTTGGTACTTGGATGTTTCAGCAATACTGAAACTCTTAGGACTTTGGCAACTTCTGCAAATGGACTAAATGCCATTTGTATAAAGGCATGTGCATGAGTTGCTGGGGGAACAAGGTTGGAATGTTACAGTTTGTGTCTACATGGCCCCACAAATCCTCATGCAGTCATAGGGTGGGCTTCTAGATTTTTGATTGATCCATAGTCCAATGCTGGAATTCTGCATGTGAGTGCTACACTTGCCCTGGGGTGGATAGTTTGCATATAATGTAAGGGGGGAAAGATGATGCTCGCCACCGCTCCTGCCCTTGTGCTGTGTTGCTTTTGCTGTCTTCCACCTCAATGAACTGCTGCCCTCTGCCATGTGCCACTCTGCCTTGGAGCCAGCCGAGTATGGACTGAAACCTCCACACACTGTAAGCTAAATAAACCTTTCTTCCCTTAATTTTGGGCACCAGGCATTTTGTCTCAGCAACAAGAGTAAAGTAGCCAAGACAATCCTGAAAACATAGGGGTAGACATAGAGTTCATGAACCAAACCAAAGTGCATGGGAAATACTTCAAAGAATCAACAAACAACTGGGATCTCATCTTTTTTTTGGGGGGGGATCTCATCTTATTGAAGTTTTTGCACATCAAAGGAAAGCACCAAAAGAATTTTTAAAAAACCATAAATTGAAAAAAAAACATAAATTGGGAAAAAATTTTAACTGCCTGTCCCTCAAAGAACTTGTTATCTAGAACATATAAAATATTTTAAAAATCAGGACCCCAAAATTCAAAGACTCAAGCAAACAAATGGGCATCTGAGATGAATACACACTTCTCAGATGAAGAAACACAAATGAAAAATAAATATATGAAAAAAAGTTCAACATCATTGGTCATTCAAGAAATGCAGATTAGAACAAGAGTGAGATTCCTTCTCACCAAAGAAACAATGGCTATTATCAAGAAGTTAGTTAATAACAAATGCTGGAGGTGCTGTGGAGAAAAAAGGAACTTTTCTGCTGGTGGGAGTGTAGACCAGTAGAGACACTATGGAAATCAGTGTGGAGATTCCTCAGAATACTAGGATTAATGGTCCCATTCAACCCAGCTACTCCCTTTCTGGGTATTTTGCCAGAAGAACTGAAATCATACCACAGTGATATATGTGCACCCTGGTTTATAATAGGATAATTTGTAATAGTTAAATCTTAAAAGAAACCAAATACCAATTGAGGAATGGATAAATAAGATATATTTTTGTACAATGGAATATTACCTATAAAGAAAGATAAACTTAAGGGTTTTATAGTTAAATGCATGCAATTAGAGACCGTGCTCATAAGTGAAATAAATCAGATTCGCATGCGTAAACACTGTATTGTCTCCCTAGTGTAAGGACCTGAAGGAGTAAATAGAATCTGAAAGGTGTAATAAGTACTTTGAATGGAAAAGAAACTGCTTAAAGGGAAGGAACAACTGGATGAGGAAAAGGAGAAAAGAAAGAAAGAAAGAAAGAAAGAAAGAAAGAAAGAAAGAAAGAAAGAAAGAAAGAAAGAAAGAAAGGAAGGAAGGAAGAAAAAGAAAGAGAGAGAAAGAAAGAAAGAAAGAAAGAAAGAAAGAAAGAAAGAAAGAAAGAAAGAAAAAGAAAAGGAAGGAAGGAATAAGGGGAAAATATGTGTGTATATACACAGCATAACTTGGATAATTGTCCTGCTGATTTCTACTGGCCTATTTAAAGGAACAGTTAATGCTTAAGTTTCTTTTCTTCTGTTTAATTTTTTTTTTACCAGTTTTGCATGCTTGTGTCTGGTAATCTGAATGACTAATTCGAAGACAACTTTATGCAATATAATAAAAATTGTTGAATTCCTATCATCTTGTTTAGTGAAATTCTGTATCATTTATAATGTTTTATTGATTATTTTTTATTCTCTTTAAAATCTAGTAATTTTCAAAACTTTATCAATTATTGGTTGCCTTTTACAATTATGAAATATTAAAGTAGATAATTAAATTCCCATCAATTGTTTTTTGAGTCAGCATCTTATTATATAATTCAGGTTGGCCTTGAACTTACAAGGGAACATAGACTGGCCTCAAACTTGCAATGATCCTCCTTAGGTTCTGGGAATTACAGGCATGTATCATCAGACCTGGCTTAAATTTGATATACTTTTAAAATAATGCATATAATTAGAATGTATTTATTTATGGATATACTTTATAGGTGACTACCTCCCCATCTTTTAATTATTAAAATGACACTGGCTGGAGTGCACTGTGCTTAAGAACATCTAACTACCACAGTACAAGTAGGAACACATAAACGCAAATGTGACAATGAAACTATGTATAAAACAAAAACTATGCATATTCCTTTTTATGAAAGAGTTTCTCAGTATTCCTTAAAGTAGAAACCATTATTTTACTTAAAAATTATTTTTAATATGTATTTTAGTATGAAATACTCTGTACTTTTCTGTAAGTAAAACTCCTTTTTCATTTCACAAAATTTAGAATTTTCTTTGTACAATCTATTAATTTTGTCTTATACATTAAAGAGTGAGATGAAAACCATTATTAGAGGGAAACTACTACCATTTTTAATATATTTAATAACTGAAATAATACTTGAAATTTATTCCATTACCTGCTTCTTAATTTTTCTCCCAAGTCTATGTTAAATGGCCATAATTCTTGTCCCTTTTTATCTCCTCATGAGAATTATTCATTCTACTCATCTCCATCCAGCTGATCAGAATTCAAATTTCAGAAAATGAGCTTAATTTGAGGCTAGTATTGGATAGGGTGTTAGTATTTTTCAACTTTCCAAGCCAAATATCTCCAAAATAAGGCAAAATTCTGCTTAGAAATAAGGAATACACCTGAATTTGATGCATTATTTAACAGTGCTTCTTTTCACTGCCTGGAAATGGGGAATAAAAAAATGTAATGGGAATAACTGGTCTCGTTATGCAAATAACTTGGAAATAGGATATGGGATACTGAAATACAATTAGCCCTGAGAAGATCTGAGACAGATATGTAAACAACCAATTAAAATTTAATTTGACAAGTAGTTACACAAAAAAGCTAAATACTTCTTACGGGAGGTCATAAATTTCAACCAAAGTCCTCTATTAGGGTCCAACTGACCAAACTTCAAGAGTCACACAGGGTAGTCCCACTACACCTAACCAAAGCCAGATTGTTTATCTGACCTTTGGAGAAATCATTGAAGAGGTGACATCAAGCCCCTAAACAGGCCAGTTTTAGCCAGGCTGATAAAGTCTCCTCTCCAAACAACTCCTCATTTTATCCTGTTTCCATGTCCTTGTTGAAGCTATCATATAAAAACTGACTACCTTGCCCAATGGAGCTCCTTTCTATTTCTTTATAGGTGGAATATTACCCTATTCATGAATTTCTCATGGAAGTCAATTAGGGTTTTAAAACTAATTTATTAAGACTACAGATCACCTTCAATCTAGCTATTTCCCCTTCTGGCTATTTTCCCAGAAGAACTGAAAGCATTGTATCACAGCGATATATGTGTGCTTATGTTTATAGCAGCTCAATTTGTAATAAGTAAATAATGGAAGCAACTCAAATGCCCATCCACTGAGGAATGGATAAAAAGGTTGTGGTATTATTGCATAATGGAATATTACTCAGCTATAAAGAAAGATAATCTCGAGGCTTTTATAAGAAATTGGACACAACTAGAGACCATACTCGTAAGTGAAATAAGTCAGATCTGCATGTATAAACACCCTATTATGTCACTAGTGTAAGAACCTGGAGGAGTGACTAAAATCTAGCAGGTACAATAGACATTGTGAAAGGGAAGGAAACTGCTGAAAAGGAGAGAACAACTGGGATGAGGGAAAAGAGAAAAGAAAGAAGGGGAAAAAATACATATGTATGTACAGGATGGCTAACACAGTTGTACTACTGACTTTCATTGCTCTATTGAAAGGAACAGTTAATGTTTAAGTGTAAGATCAATCTTACATGTCTGTATTTGTTTATCTGAGTATTCAAATTGAGGATATCAATATGCAATACAATAACCATTGTTAATTTCCTATCACCTTCTTTGAGATTCTGTTCTTCTTGTATTGTTTTTGTGCTATTTTCTAAATGTATATGTGTTTATTAAGATGTTTTCATTCTTTTATCTTTAAAATTTAAAAAAAATCATAAAATTAATTTGTTGAAATATCTTTTTTTAAAGAGGCAGTTGTGTGCAGGATCATCTGTATTATAAAAAAAAAAAATGAAGTTTCAGAAAAATTACCATACCCCAAACTTCAAAGATCCTTGAACTGACCCTGAGGCAGCCCTGATTTGATGTAGAGCAAAGCAAAATCACAAAGATAGAGGGATGACATATGACGACCAAATAACCCAAATACATGAGTGAAACATTACAATACCAACCTGCTAGCTGAGTTCGTGCTTTCTAAAATCAAAGAATGAATTCTAATAAGAGCTGAAGTTAAGAAGAGGAAATATTTATTGGGGGAAGAAAAGCTTCTGCCTAAGAGAGTCACAAAGGGGTCCCAAGTGGGTTGGTGAAGACCTTACTTCTCAAGGGAGTTTTATATAGCAAAACCATGAGTTGAAGCTGATGGAAGGTGGGAAAAACTATGATCAGCTAATAAGACTACAAATATAGTCACTTAGGTAACATTGAAAGAATGGTAAATCACTAAGGGGAAAAAATATAATCAACTAATGAGATTACAAATATAGTCACTTAGATAACACTGACCTAATGGGGAATCACAAGTGAGTTTGTGATATGATAAAACTATGGTGAACCAATAAAATTATGAGTACAATTGTTTAGGTAATATTGATTAAATGGGGATCAAATAGGTAAGCAAGTCACATAGCAAGTGAATATGGATTGAATAGGGACTTTTCCTGAAAAGGAGCTTTCATTCCCCAACCAAGGGGTTTGATACCTGTTTAGATTATCAGTCACTGGTGATCATCCCTAGGGGAAGTATGTAGGTTTAGCCATTGTATCTTTAGTCTTCATGTATGGCCTGTAATGAATGTGCCTCCACCCACAGATGTGAGGTATCTTCTGCACTGATTCTTTTCCAGGGACTAAGCCTGTCTAGGGACTGCCTGTATTTTTTACTAACTTAGCTTTTAACTAACTAATAAAGATACACTATTAAAAATAAAACAAAAAATAAAAATTTCATTAAACCATTTATTAAAGGAAATTTTAGTGCTTGATTCACATATTGTCCACAGAAACTGAAGAACAGATTTAAAAAGCAATGACTAGAGAAGTACTATCCATCCACACTGCCCATAAATTCCAAAAGAATATGATGTCACCAGACAGATGATACCCACCTGGTCCCACTGTAGCAGAATCGCTCCCTGTGGTGAGAACTTCTGGGACTGCCAAACTTTATCATTGTCTCTTTTCAAAGTCCTTTTAAAAGTAAAACTTCAGGTAGTGCAGTGGGTAGCTATACTAGGGATACGAACACAGGACAAGCAAAAGTCTGAGGCCAGCTTTGGCAATTTAACAAGCCCAGCCTCACAGCAGAAAGGGGGAGTGATGTGACTCAGTGGTAAATCCCTTACGTAACCAGGACAAGATCCTAGATTAAATTACCAGTACCAGAAAACAAACAAAGAAAAATCAAAAAATTCATGTAATCCAAATAGCCACAAGAATATAGACATACAAGGCAGAGTGCTAAACACTCAAACTGCAAAGCTACCTGGGTTTAGATCCTGGCTCTGGCATTTTGTTAACCAAATCATTTAGCTTAGTTTATTTTATCGGACTGCATCACATTTTCGATACCAGAAAAAATACTTAGGTCAAAAACTGCTAATCATACAAGTTAAATGCTGGGGATGTAGCTCAGCGGCAGAGTGTCCGCCTAGCCTAGCAAGCACAAGGTCCGGAGCTCGATTCCTGGCACCAAAGGGGAAAAAATAGTGAAAAAAACCACATGAAAAACAAGTACTCAAAGTTAATATTTTACAAGAATTTAGCACAAAGTTTGATACATATCTTTCATTACTTTCAAGCAGTTGATCTAACAGTTAGGAAACATGACCCATTTTTCAAATAAGGACCTGAATAATTTATGACATTAAAGCCATCAATGTAGAAAATTACTATTTCTATTCTGAATGGCATAGGAAAACATATTCAGCTCACTCAACTGAAAAATGACTATAAATCATTAAGACAAAAATCTGAGAGGAAAGAGATCCAAAATAATATTTACACAGTGACACCATTCACATTATTGTATAATCTCTCAGGTAAATTTCTGTACTTTCAGGGCTTTAAGTGAAGTTTCTGGAGGGCTCTAAAGTGGCAAGTGTTCCTTGATGAGCTCACTCGTCTAAGGTCATGCCTGGTTTCTGTCAACAGATCCAAAGTCAATAAAAGCTACAAAAAACTTATGCTATTTTGGCATAGTTTTATAGAAGATGCTGAACGAAGCAGTTGGATGTGTATTAATCAAAACTTCAGATGCCTGTTACTGATTACATTTTTAGTGTGAGAAATCCATGATGACAATTTCACAAGGAGGAAATTGGCAAAGTCTTTAATAAGGATGCCAAGTGAACTAGTCGAAATGCGTTAGGAAGAAAAGGAGATGTAAGGGTTAGTTACAAAAGCACTGCATATATTAAAGTCGAGATATAGTTTTAATATCATTTAAGTAATTACCAAAGTTAGAGTAACAAAATGCGAGACACCTATTTAACAGGGATACATATTAAATACATAGAATAAATATTGTAGTTGCTGGTACATACCAGCATTTAAAAGTGTGTTATCTCCCATCTAATTAATATATCTTTTTAATCATTAAAATAGAAGAGGTAGGCATAGCAATGATTTATTAAGATCTCTAAACTATATGATTCAGTAACAACCATTAGAAATCCTTATGTGGAAGGAAATTTTCCACAAACCTCTTTGTACATTGAAAGCGAAGAGAAATAATGCAGTTATGATAGACGGAAATGATATACCGTGTCTGTCAACAAGAAAACAACCACTGATACAGTTCATTTTCCTAACTTGTCTTCTTTCTTTATTTACACTTGAATTCACAAGATGCTCTATAAATGTCTTTGTATGCTGGTTGGGTCATAATTTTGATATGATCCAGCAGTATGTGATTTCTTGTCTCTCAATCTGGGTCTCAGTCATGCGAGCACTTCTTGCTAGGCTTCCTGTAGCATCACCTCAAGCTCAGAGTTCAGAGGAAACCTACAGCCCCTTCAGCCATGCCCCCAGCAAAGCGAGTCTTTCTTTCCTTGCACGTGACCCCCAGAATTCAGTTCTTGAAATCCCTACCTCTTCAGCTTAGACTGCCTGTGTTGTGATGTTCTATGAGTTCTTCACTTCTCCTGACTATTATCTATTTTCATTCCAGTGATATTACTGGAAGGAAAATGAAATGAAAGGGGGAAGGAAGAAGGAAGGAAGGAAGGAAGGAAGGAAGGAAGGAAGGAAGGAAGAAAAAAAGGAAGGAAAGAAAGAAACAAAGAAACAAAGAAAAAAGAAAAGAAAGAAAAAAGTAAAGAACTAGAGACCTAAAATAGAGACGAATAGAAGAACGGGTTATCAGGTTTCAATGATCATGCTGGCATTCCCTGCCTTTATAGTTCTTTTCTTACTTCTTTATTGATTTATGCTGTGTACTACAGATTTTGTAATGGTTGCCGCTGAAGCATGTTATTCTCTTGAATAATGGATACTTACTTATTTTTTAAAGGATCTTTATAGCTCTCTTTAGTACTGATCCCTTTTATTAAAAGATTTTTCTAGAAAATTAGATTTATCTGCAATGTGATTCCTCACTCCCTGGAAAACACTACAATAGACTAAATAAATATCCAGTGTTCTACCATGTCATACCAGAAAAGATGCAGTGTCAACCGTATGGAAACAATATTTGATTTTTTGGACATTATAGATTTTATAATTAATTTCGTAGAAGTAGATATTAGAAATGATCCTTAGAAACTGGCCTATACAGGAATTATAAAAATATGGTGAATGTTTAAAGGTACATCGCCATTAATTCCTCTCAAAATATTCCCCCTTGCTTCAATTTTTTGTTCTTATTATCTTGAGACAGACTTGCTACATAGTCCAGACTAGCCTAGCACTCGCTGTGTAGCCAAGGCTGGCCTCAAACTCTAGGCGATCGTACTGCCTCAGCTTCCCAAGTGCTGGGTTTCCAGGTCCAGGCCGCCGTGCCTGGCTTTCCTTACACTTCTTGCTTTGAGCACAGCGATCCCATCACCCTTGTCACTTTCCAAACCAGTTCTGAAAGTTTTCTTTTGCCAGTGTCTTTAGGAGGGGTGATAAAAAATATGGTAAACATTGCTGCTAAGCCAAGGAAAAGCAGTCTTATACAAGATCGCATATGTGTTCATCTCCCTCCTGTGCGGCTCTTCCCCGGAGTCAGATCAAGGAAACATGTGCGGTGCAACTAAAGAGACTCATAAAAGAGGATTTCCAGAACTTTTTCAGAAAGTGGTACGAATGACAGGGCAAGAGTGTTTGAAGTCAGAGGGAGTGTTTTGAAGGGGGTTAATGGCAAGGTGTCATTTACTTAAATATTTTTTGAAAAATATGAAAACACTCCTTGGCTTTTATTATACCAAAAAAAAAAAAAAACCCCACTACTTAAGCACAGTTCTAAGTTTTTTGATTTAATGGACTTGGTACGTTCTATATTTGAAAACTTGCCACTCGTGTGCACATACATTTTTTCGGTAGCAAGTGATCTGTATTACAGGGTTCAGTAAACCCAGGGAGATATTTTGTCTAAATTAGATGATCAGGTGTGCTTGTGATGCTAAATTTGTATTAAATTTGTTCCATGAGCACCCACTGACTAAACAATACAAGGAAGTTAGTAACGTTTTCTTATTAAACTGATGTGTTTACTGAAGTCATTTTGAATGCTCACTTCAGCAGCACATATACTAAAGCGGAAATTGTATTTCTTTCATTTAGAGGCTAGTTTTTCCCATCAACTTTCCCTTTTCACAAAAATAAACAATACTTATTTCAGAAAGAGAAAATTTTGATCTTGACTTAGAACAGAATCACAGTTACCAAATGGGAATTTGGTTCCAATTGGTTTTGCCCTGAAGATGCTTACAAGATGCTTAAAACTGGAAAAAATTTAATGTAAGATTTGTATGGGATACAGATATTACTACTAAAATCATCATAAATTTCCTTGTCCTTGAATCATAAGATTGGAAATGTCATGCTTCAAAAGAGAAAAGTTTTAAGTATATTGTTCTTCCAAGGTAAAGTACATGATCCTGCAGGTTAAGAATGTTAAATCTAATTTCTGGAGATTTTTCTGGTATCGTGAATATTATTATGAGTCTGAGAAGGCAAACAACAAAAGCAAGAAAATAGATAATCTGGAGTATAAAACCCATATTTCTTTTTCCTTCTGGGCAAATCTTGCTGGGAATTGAATATTGTATTGGATCAATTTGTATAGTTTATTCTGCTAACTGAAAGTGCACAGAGAACTGTAGTGCTGATCTTTTTTTCAAGAATGTATGTCATATAGTTAGCTCAGACTGCTACAGAAAAATACTATCAACTAAGGGACTTAAATGACAGAAATGTACTTTTTCATATTTCTGGAAGTTTGTAATTCCAAGATCGAGGTGCTGGAAGATTTGCTTAGTTGTGAGTGCATATGCGTAGAATTATAGATGCTGTCCTTCTCACCCTGTCGCCACATGTCCAAGCCTAATGAATAATTCACCTTCCAATACTATCATATTAATACCAGAATTTTTGGAAGATATAAACAAACATTCCCTAGCTGGTCTATTGATTAAAATATTGTGTAGAACTCATCTCAATGCATATTGAGAGAAGGGATGAGATATCTTAATAATAATAAAAATTAATAAATTCTAACACATGATAATAATTCATCTTTGACATCAGGCTGGATAAGGATTTTTTTTTGCTTTTGTCTTTTGAGACAGGGTTCAGGAAGGCCTTGAGCTCACTTTGTAGCCCAGGCTGGCCTTGAACTTGCAACCATTCTCCTGCTTCAGCCTCCTTAGTGCTGGAATTATAGGCATGTGCTACCATGCCCAGCTGGATAAGGATTGAAATGAAAGTCTGTCAACAAAACCACTTTCATCAACATAACTAATTGGATAAGACTAAATCCTGAGACTGTGTTCATCCATTTAATTTAACTAGTTGCACCAAGAAATTCCTTTTAGAGGAAAATAGGACTGCATGCCCACATACAACTTTATTATTTTGGTTATATAATCATTAAAGCATTTATAGATTCAGGTAGTTTGTGTATCTCTAAATACAGCTGTCTTTCTGATAATACAATCTATTAACCTATCCTTGTGTTTACAGCTTTTCCTTTCATCTTCCAATCTTAAATTGTTTTCTTATGCACATCACCCAGACCTGAAAATTTCCTACTTTAACACCTGCACTTTAACTTTTTAGCGTAACCAGCAAAGCTTGGAAAATAAATTTTCCTAACCCTGACTTCCACATTTTTAGACACTGCCGGCAAAGTGGTATGCTCTCTTCCAGCAATAAATTTAATGAAGTAAGTCTGTTTTTAAAAGAAAATTTCCTTGGAGATGGAATTTAGTGGTTTTTAGCTGGAACCTTTGGCAATGTCTGAGATGCTTTTGGAGGCTGAAATTTGGAGGCTATTTAATTGCCAGCTAGTAGATAGGGACCATGGATATTGCTAGATACCCAATGAACCAGGTGGCCTCCCGAATTCTACACATCTAAAACATATGGCTCAAAAGATCAATAGTGCTCAGTTTGAAAAACATCTAATTTATGTTATCACTCTGGAGATTTAGTGAGGTAATTCTTTAAAGCCTTTCTGTACAGTTATTGGCAAATTCTCAACAGTAAATAAAATTAATTATTGTGATTATTCTTATTATAATGTTTATTAAAGTCTTATATTCAATGAAATATATAAAAAGTCTTTTTAATTTAGTAGCACAGCACTATATAAACTGATTACTAAAAAGTAGAATGGGTTGTAATGGAAATATTTTTAAGCTACTACTTCCTTGATTCCAATGACACAGACTCCTTTTGTGTGGAATCTTCTAATTTCAAATGAGAAGCATCAAACTATAAAGATATTCATTTAGTCTGGGAGTTTAAGGCAGGAAGATCACAAATTCAAGCCCAGACTGGACAATTAGTGACCTAACAAGACCTTGTCTCAAAATAAGAAATAAAACAGGACTGTGTAAGTATCTCAGTGTAAAGGCCCTATGTTCAATTCTGAGTATCCCCTAACCACACTTACTCAGCCCCCCCACACACATACACACCTAATACAGTGGCACCTCATTCCATGAACTTAATTCGTTGTATGATTCTGATTGTGAAATATTATTTTCAAGCCAAACCAAGTTTCCCCATAAGGTTCAATGTAAATATGGTTAATCTGTTATAAATCATATGTATCTTTTAACC
Source organism: Dinomys branickii (assembly GCA_004027595.1). NCBI lineage: Eukaryota > Metazoa > Chordata > Mammalia > Rodentia > Dinomyidae > Dinomys > Dinomys branickii. The sequence continues at coordinate 16,582 of PVLD010018077.1, read as the reverse complement.
ATAAAAATATGAAACTAAGTACACTGTGTTTTAGAAGGAAGAGAGAGCACCACCCTCACTGGAGGTGACCGCTGGCATGGAGGACAGGAAGGCGAGTGGGGAGGAGGTTACTATTTGGAGGGTGAGTCCCCTTCCATAATGACACTTGAGGGCATCTTCAGGGATTTCCTGTTCTTTGTCTCTTTGCTTCAGGGTAAATTTTGACAAAAAATCTGCCTGCCACTTTTTTCCTGCACTGCATAGCACTGAGGAAATGAGAGACCACCGTATTCATCAGATTCAATGCTCTGTTCATCACAGTTAAGTTGGGGTAGTGTTTCTCAAAGAAATCCTGGCGCTCATCTTTCCACAATGGATTTTATCACATCATGGCTGCGCTCCTGGGTTTCCCCTTCCTCAGTGGAATGCTCCTCACCAAAGGTCTTCTGTGCTCGCTCCCCATGCCCCTAGAGTAGTGCTTCCAGTCCATATTTAGTAGCAACTTTGCTTGGATTATGCTCAATGAGAGCTCCGTTTGGGGGGGTCCTTTGAAAATCATAATCCAAAAGGAAATCCTAAATAATTGACCACAGTATTGAAAATTACCTGTAGCAGCTGTGATACAGGAAAATAAAAACACCCAACCTGAACAATATCTGGGATGAGTTTGTGTTCTCTAAAACTGAAGAATGAATTTGAGGAAAAGTGGAGGTTAAGAGCAGAATATATTTACTGAGGGAAAGAAAGCTTCTGTCCAAGAGAGGGACAGAAGGGGGGCCCGAGTGGGTTACCCCAAGACTCTGTCTTTTCTAGGGACTTTTATAGAGCAAAACCACAAGGTGAAGTGGGTCCAAGGTAGGGGAAAAATGGACAAAACTATAGTCAGCCAATAAGAATGGTTCAGGTAAAATTGATTAAATTGGAATCAAATAGGGAACAAGCGGGTCTGGATACAGAACAGGGGCTTTTCCTGTAAGGGGCTGGGTCAGGAACACTTCAAGGTGACTGCCACCTATTTAGAATATCAATCCCTGATGTCCATCCCTAGGGAGGTGTTTGGGGGCATTTTGTTTAGTCCTTTGTCTTGAGGTCTGGCCCACAACAAATATGTATCTTTCCTTTTGGTTCCTTTGAGGGTCTGGCCCTGTTTGACTGCCTGTAATATTTCTATCTAACTCAGCTGCTTATAACAGCGGTACAATAATATATCAAATGGCCCACAGACCTTTCCTTCTGTTTTCTTTCTGTGCTGATTAATCCTGATTTTGATATTTTCCATTCCATGCATTCTGATGGAATTTTTATTCACATGACACAAAACAGGCCAATTAAAATATTTCCTGCCCTATAGTTTTCGCATTAATCATCATGGCAAACAGATCGATCACCTTCTATCTTCCCAACATCAACATGAGGAAACTAGTCATCAGCTTTTAATTTTTAATCTGGCCTCTCTTCATTACTGATAGGTTTTTCTAGCACAGAGAGAAGGAAAGCAGTATAAAATGTCTTTATTGTGGGCGTGGAGAAGACCACAGTAGGGAAGAGAAGAAAGACGTGGAACTTCCGAGGGCCTGTCATGCAGTCAGGGGTTAAATAGGCCCAGGCGGGAGGTGGAGATTAGGAGGCAGACTGCCTGACATGGCGGACCAGGATTGGGCAGGGGGTGTGGGAAAAGGAAACAGGATATTACAAAAAGGGAAGTGAGGAGTTGTAATTTGACTCAGAGGAAGGTGATGCTTAGCCTATGACCTCTAGAGGCCAGTGCCATATTGGCTTGGGGCCATACTGGCTCAGCACAACACAAGACCTCCAGTGCCATATTGGCTGGTCACCACAGTGACTAAGCAGGAATTACAGTGAGGCGAGAAACCAATCAATTACTATATACATTTTTCAAACTTTTAATAACATAATTATTTGTGGATTCTCAGTGTCATGATAGTATATTTATTGTAATTGAGGTTGAGTCAGATCTGGTTATTTACTAGAAGCCCCTCACTTTATAATACTAGCATGTATACACTAATTTATGCCCATTGCCAAAGCCAGTGTATATTCAAAAGTAATTATTGAAAAAGTTAAATGGAAACAGTTCTAACTGCCTCAGGCTTACTGAATTGTATCTATAGCTGCAGACCAAAAGGTTCTCTTTAACATTCTAACAGCATAGAAAAGCCTGCTACAAAAGACTGAATTTTCCCTCACATCAAAACCCTAGAATGATTATAGTGGTCACAGTATCATCTTCAAATATGGACTGGACAATGTATCTCATTATTAAAGTCTTTCTCACATTCCCTTCTCAAAGAAAAGATACAAATACGAAAATCCTTACAGGGTAAACCCTAACACGATCAACTCCTTATCCTCTAATTCTATGCCCGGCAAGGGCATGAAGATTAAATATAGCTAATTGTAATCAGAATACTGGTGCACCACTCCAGCTATAAATATTAATTCTAAAGGAGACTACAACTTGAAGGTTGAAAAGTCAGTAGTGAACAACAGAGAGAAAAGGCCAGCCCTACGGAACTGGCTAAAGAGGTTAACTACATAAATTGTCAATTTACATCATAAAGCAGTGACAATAAAGGTTAAAGACACTTTAGGCTAGCTTTTCAGATGAAATGGTAATGTTTCAGTTCTTTCTCAGTCTACAACCTTTCCTAACTACCTCTATGCATAATCGTATCCGAATGTGAGCCGGTGTGGTTAATGCCTGTTGAAGGCATGAGATAGTTTAGTGCTGTTGCTTCACTTTATGCTCTCTATCTCTCACAGTCTGATGTTCTGAAAGTCTGGCCTAACTGTTTTCAAATGTTGAGCCTTAGGGCCAGGGCTGATTTACATAAGTGTCTGGGGAAGGAACCCTTCATAAGGCTTCCATATGTAAGTTGAAAGACTTCTATGAAATGTGCTAGTTAAACATGGTGACAAATTCCTTTACCAGTCATCTGCTTTAATTCTGTGAAATGCACTGAAATCTCCCTGATGGAAAGAAACAGAAGTACCAGAGTCAATTTTTCTTTAAACTGGAAACTATAGAAAGTTAAAAAAAAAATTTGCGAAGTTCTCTCAATATTGTTTACTAGCTGTTTTGCTTGTGATAAAGTATATGTGGATGGAACATATGTGTAAATAGAAAAGAACTCATAGATGGCACAGCTAATCTGACTTTAATGAATAATTACTCCCTTAATTAGAGTTGGAAGGCCTAATGTAGTTATTATCTTCCCATTTGAAAGTAATTAGCAAAAATCATACAAAAATGTTTGAGAAAAATTACAAAGCCTCTACATCAGAAAGTTTCAAAAAATTAAATTCATCTTTGTCCTTACAACATTTGACGATCACGTAGATTATTAGACGTGTTTGTTAATTTGAGCATTATATAATATATGCATATTTTAATACATAGCATGCTAACCGTAAAATTATACAGTTTTTATGTATCAATTAAAATATACAGTTTTAAAAAATGCCTTTTCCAACAAAGAGAAAAATAATAACTATTGTTTTATTGCTACTTTTGGTGGGAAGCCTTTTTTTCACTGATTTTACAGTAGGATACGCACAGTCAATATGAAATTATTTAAACAGCTTCTTTGCATATTCCATACCACCAAATAATATTTGGGAATGAAAAACACATCCTAAGAGACAAAAAAATTTGTAAAAGTTGACTTGTGTTTTGCGTTTATTTCCTTTGTGAGTTAATTCTGTTTTATTGTTTATGATAGCAAACAGTAGAAAACAGAAGTGAGAGCTCTGACTAAATAGTTTCCTGAACAGGATCATGTGCAAATGGTTTATTTCTTTAGTTTGTATGTGGGAGGAAATTTCTTCTAGACACAGTGTAGTTCTTAGTGATTTTTCACATCATTCTGTTTAACCTAGCAAATGATGAGATTATCACATTCATTTCTGAAGTTTTTATTGTTTCATTACTTAGGTTTTTTATCTTAAAAAAATTAAACAAACAATGAAACCAAGTTTCAAAATAGGTTAGCAGGAAAGCTGGGAGTGTAGACTGGTGCCACCACTGTGGAAATCCGTGTGGACACTCCTTAAAAAAGCGAGGATTAGAGAGAGGTCTCATTCAAACCAGCTGTTCCCCTTTTGGGTATCTTCCCAGAAGAATTGAAAAACATCATACCAGAGCGATATATGTTCATCCATGTTTGTGGTAGCACCGTGCATAGTAGCTAAATCTTAGAAACAACCTAGTTGCCCATCAATTAAGGAATGGATATTTCTTTGTTCCTTTTAGAAAAATAAAGAGTTTCCAGAGTGCTAGTTTTTTTTTAATGTACTGGGAATTGAACACATGACCTCACACCTGCCAGGCAGGCACTGTGCTGCTGAGCTATATCCCCAGCATATAGTTTTTTAATACAGTAAGATATCTATATATTGCTCTGTGATAAAATATTCAATAGCAGAAAGATATCTGGTTTCATTAACAATATGCTTTTAAACAGATTCAATAAATTGCAGCTAGTGTATCATACCATTCCTGCCGACAGTCTCGTGTGTTCACAATGTACCAGGTTCCTCTCAGCCCTGGCTTTAACTAGGTCTTGTCCTTCCTTGGTTCATCTTCAGTGAACAATACACTTCTCTGAGTTTAGTTTGGCGAGCACTTTCCGCTTCTGATATCAGACTCTCTTGGCCTGCCTTCAGTCGAATCCTGACAAGTGAGGCTAATAAAAACTTTCCTACCCTTAGTGACTTATCTTAATAATTTTCCAGCTTCTGATGCCCTCACTGGGCTCCCTGTGTTTAAATCTTGATCTGTCTTTGCATGTTTTGAATTGAACTCCTTCTCCCTCTTTCTTCCCGATCACCATAGAGTTGATTCTCTTGCATTACTCTCGATGAAGGTGATCTTACTGTGTTAACAAGTTCCAGGGTCATTTTATTTAACACTATGGATGTTTGCTTTTTCATTTATTCAATGATTGGTGTGTTGGTCTCACTTTAGAGATCAGCTCATAAAAGGAGTCATTTTAGTTTCTCAGGCTGTGATAAAATCTTTTCTGTTGCCTTTTCTGGTTTAGAATGGAATTTTAAAACTACTCTGCCAAAAATTTAGAGTTAACAAATACATTACTAAATGGGTCTAGCGTAGGACCATTAATCAAGCTTGGTGGCTTAGATCTTAAATGGATAACAAAAGCCTGGGAACGGTCTTGCAAAACAAAACACAAACCAAGAGCCTACAAAAGAAGCACATGCTGCCTGCTGCATGCACAGTGGTTTAGAGAACCAGAGATTATAAAATATATGCTTTTCCAAGTAGATGTTAAAAAGAGAATTAACAGGTCTACATTTTATACCTCATAAATTTTCTTCTCTATTTTTCCTCCCTATTGATCTTTTAAGTATATTTAATGATACCTCTATATTTTATTCTCACTTCTATCCTCATAAACACTTCTACATGAATTCCTTGGCTTGGATTGTTTCTCTCCCTTTAATATACAAGATTCATGAAATACACATTTCTTTTGTTACCTTCTTTACCACTTCTTTACTTGTGGCCTCAAAGCACTGGCCTGTGTCTTGTGCTACCATTGCACCAAACTCGCTCTTCCCATTTACCTGTTCTTCCTTGCTTCGAAATCCAGACTATCTTTGAGTTTTTATTGCAATTAAACTCTCATGTGATGAAAAATTTTAAAATTCTTTCATTTTAGAAATGATCCCATTGCATCTATTTTGATGTTGGTTCTTATTTCACTCTGTGTTTGCTAAATGTTTTTTCAAGGATTTCTGCTTTCAAGGGCTACTCCTGAAGAAGCCTACTTTCCCCAAGTTTCAGCCATCAGGCTCCTCTGCTCGTTGTATACACTTCTAAGTACATTCCATCATTTGCCGTGGCTTTAATGATTGTAATTAAGCTAATGGCAGTCATATCTTTTACAACTGCTCTCATGACACACCTGAGATTCAAAGCCATATGTTTTGATGCAGTCACATTTCAGCTTCAACTTTCCCTGATAGAATTAATTATCCACTGGGAGTAGTCAACCTCATTACCTGAGAAGAAAGCTCTATTTATAGTAGCAATGGCTTTTGTTAGAGAAAATCAACCACTGCCTACTCACGGGAAGAGAGCGATCAAACTTCACTCTCTTGCTGTATTCTGATTTTTCATGGATGGCTTACCAGTGGCTTAAACTAACTGGGATGTATAAGAAAGGTAGCTTATCAGTGTAGTCTCCAAAGTTGGGTATTCCCAACCCCAAGCCAGGTAAAACAGGATGATATATACATCTGGAAAGACGATCAGAGCATATATAGCAGAGTCCAATCTTCTGACCTTTGGTATCATTATAATTTGTTTGAATGCAATTTCTACTGTCCACTATCAAGAAATCCATGACCTGTGTCCCTTAAAATGCATAGCTATTGTCCTTTAAATGTAACATAAAGTGAAATAGGTAACTATTTTCTGATATCACCAGACCTCCTTTGTAAGCAATTTGAAATGGAATCAGTAATAAAGTTTGGAATTCTCTGTGTTACCTGCAGTTCAAAGCCAGCATCTTTTTCCAGAAATCTCAACTTCACTTTTTCTCCACCTCCTGTTCCTCTAGCTATGCCATGGTGGCCTCCTGAGCTTTTTCTCCAGGAGAGGTCTTGTTTGCTCTTTCTGAGGGCTTCCGTTCTCATTTCAGATCTTTCCTGGTCCAGGGGACCCATTTCTCTCCTTCTTGTCTTCCTCATGCTGCTATATTCCAGTGTCTGGGTGGCGATCTTTCTCTGCTACTTACCTGGTTGCCATCTTCCTGGAAGGCTTCTCTCTCTTTCTCTCTGTCCCTCTATGTGTCTGTCTGTCTCTGTCTGTTTCTGTCTGTCCCTGTCTCTTTCTCTCCTTTTTGTATGAAAGAAACCAAGCTCATGTTTAAGCTTGTGTTTCTAAATTACTTCACTTAACATATGGTCTCAAGGTGCATATATTCTCCAACAAAATTCAAGTTTGTCCTTCCTGATGGTGGAGAAGTACGCCACTGAGCAACAGAAACAGTGACAGTGGACATTCTTGTCTTGTTTCTGATTTTAGAGGGAAAGCTTTCATCTTTTCTTCATTTAGTATGATGTTGGCTGTTCATTTGCCACATATGGCTTTTATCAGATTGAGGTGAAGACTTGTGTTGTTTCTTCAGGTTTTTTGTTATAAATATGTGTTTGATTTTGCAAAAGGCCTTTTCTGCATCTGTTGAGATGATCATGTGATTTTTGTCCTTCTACTTATCTATGTGGTACATTACACTTATTGATTTGCATATGCTGAATCATCCCTCCATCTCTGGAATGAATTATACTTGGTCATCATAGATCTTTTTGATGATTTACTGCATTCTCTTTATCAGTATTAAGACTTTTTGCAGCTATGTTCATTAATGAGCTTGGCCTGTTATGTTTCGTTTTGTTTGGGTCTGTTTTAGTTTTGGAATCAAGTTAATGCTTGCTTCCAGGAGGGACTTTGGGAATACTGCTTTCCTGTCAATTTCATTAAGAAGTTGAGGAGTACCTGTGTTGGATAGTCTCAAAGTTCATGGAGAGTTCAACAGTGAATCTGTCAGGACCTGGTCTTTTTTTAGATGGTAGTTTTTGTATTCTTAAATTTCACTCACTGATACAAAATCAGTAATTTTATATCTTGGTTCAGCTTTGGTAGTTCATATATATCTAGCACTTTTTATATTTCCTTTGAATTTTCCATTTTACTAGCATACACCTTCTCGAAGTAGTTACCCATAATCAGAAATTCAACAGAATCCCTTGTGATTTCACTTTTTAAATTTCTAATTGCATGGATTTGGAACTCTTTTCTCCCCTTATTTTGGTGAGATTGGCTAGGAGTTTGTCTACCTTGTTTAATCTTTGAAAGAACCAACTCTTCCATTCATTTATTATTTGTATGTTTTAAATCTCAATTTCATTAGTTTTTGCCTTGATCTTTATAATTCCCTTCCTACTAGCTTTGGGTTTGGGTTCTTCTTGTTTATCTAGGATCTTGAGGTGCCACACTGGGTTATTTATTTGAGCTCATTCTGGTTTTGTGATTTGGAAATTCACTGTAAAGAACTTCCCTCTTAGGACTGTTATCATCATGTCCCATAGCATCTGGTGTACTGGCATTATCATTTGATTGTAGAAACTGTCTAATTTCTGTTCTAACATCATCTGTGACTCACTAAGTTACGATTTTCTTTTTTTTTTTTTTTTTTTTTATTTTTGAGACAAGGTCTGGCTACGAAGTTCTGGCTGACCTGTAGCTAACTTTGTAGCCTAGGCTAGTCTCAAAATTGCAGTGATTCTCCTGCCTCAGCCTCCCGAGTGGTGAGATTACAGATATCCACCATTATGCTCCGTGACCCATTGATTTATTCAAGATGGTATTCTTGAATTTTTATGTGTGTGTGTAGTGCATGTCTGTGGTGTCTTTTGCCATTGATACTTAGTTTCAGTGTGCTATCATGAACATGGGATAATTTTTGGTTATTTTACATTTACATAAGCATGTTTTATTGGCTCATATGTGGTCTTTATTAGAGAAAGTCCAATATGCTTCTTAGAAAAATATGCATTCTCTTGTTAGATGGAATATCTGATAGATATTGATCAAGTCCATTTGTTCAAAACTTCAACTCTGGTATTTCTTCATTGTTTTTTTGTCTAGTTCATCTGTCCATTTGTGACAATCAGATATTCAGGACCTTCACTACAACTGTACTGTTGTGTATCTGAGTTTTCATGTCCATTAGGGGTTTATAAGGTTGAGTGTGATAGTATTTGGTGTGTATATGTTTATAATTATCTCTTCCTGTTGAATTATTCCCTTAATCAATAAGTAGTGACCTTTGTCTGTTTTGATTAGTCTTAGCTTAAAATCTACTTCACCTGAAATTAGGACAACAGCGCCTCCTTTTGTCCAGGTTTGCATTAAGTAAAATATATCATCCTTTAATTTTTTTACCTGTGAGCATCATTTCGAAAATGCGGTTCTTACATAGTGTGTACTAATGGGTTTTCTTTCTTCTGGCTGTTTCTGTGTTTTGACTGAGGAATCGAAACCCTTCACTTTAAGAGTTATTGCTGAGAGGCATTGACTTATTCATGTCGCTGTTATTTTCTTGTTGCTAATTTCCTCACTTTCTCTCTTTTGATTAGCTATTCCTCCCAACAGGAATATTCATTCTCTCTAACTTACTGACATTGTTAGCACCATTGTCACTTTCTGGAATATCCTTGAAAATTTTTCTTTCTGGGAGTGTTACCAAGTTTCTCAGATACCCAAACCTGAAATCAAAATGGTTTGTTTACCATTCTTTCTATTTTGCTTGTTTTAACAAATGTACCTCAATTTTTATCCCTGAACCTCATTCCACTAAAACCAGGAAGACTCTGATAGTCATCTCTTATCACGAAAGTTGCCATAGAACTTATCAAGTCTCCTTCGTGATTTCTTCTAATATTAATGTGTCAAAGAGATTGTTCTGCAGGCTCTACTGATAAGTATGCTAAGTAATGGTGTAGTTGAGTAATTTTATTCATAATCAATAAAAAATTGTCACCTTCATCATCAGACCTTTTGTAACATGAAAAGGGATGTTTGCACTTCACCCTTGCTACCTATAAGACAAAAAATAGGATCAGGAAACAATTAATTTAGTGGATTATTAATACTGCTTCCAAGTCCTGAAGCTTCCATGTTAATCCTGAATCTTAGGTGAGGTTACCCATTAATTTGATTTCTTTTAATCTGATATCTCAATTTCCATCTACTACTTGTAGGATTCACCTTTATAAGCATGGCTTGTATTAAGCCTTTGTAACAGGTTATGAAGCACTGGGTGGTGAAAATGTATTAACTTAAGAGTTTTGGAGGATAAAACTCCAAACACAAGGTGTTAGGGAAACCGTAACTCTCGCTGGTAGCTCTAAGCAGTAGTCCTTCCATGTCTGTCAGAGCTTGGTGTTTGCCTGAAATTCTTGCTGTTCCCGGACTTTTAGATGCATCACGCTAGTCGGTCACCTGGCTGTCTTCTCCCTATGCGACTACATAATCTTCCTTCTGTGCGTATTTGCTTCTGTATGCAAAATCCCCTTTCAAAGGCAGCACGGCAGTCAGCATGGCATTGGAAGCCTCTTATAAAAAAAGGGAATGTTTAGCAGAAATATTTGAGGAAGGGTAGGGCTATTATATGATTTCTAGTTGCTAAGAAGATTCACAGAGATGGTCTACACATTCCCTTCCCTTTTACCATACTCAAGTTACACTGCAATCAGCAGTGTGTCCAATCTTTTGAGACTTTATTCACTAAATCTATGCATTGCCCTTGAATAATCTCAAATACTTTTCTTGGTTCTAGTGATTTTACAATGATTATTAATTTTTATTTTCTTGGTTACCAAAGAGATTTAGTACATTTCCTTGTCTTTATTGGCTATGTAAGTGCCCTCCTTTGTACTTTTTATCTTTCTTGCCAGTATTTTTTCTTTACAAATTTTAATTTCTTCTATTAACTTACAAATTCTTAATATGTACTTCAAATGGAATTTTCCACAGTAGGACTTGATTTTCCATTTCCTAAAGTATTTTCAGAGATACAGAAATTCTATGTTGCTAAATTTAGAAACATTTTTGATATGTATATAGTTACTACTTTGTGTAATTATTAAATAAGTTGTTACTTGGATCAAGGTAATTAAGTTTGTCCTATGTAATATTAATTTAATTCTATATAATATTATAGTGAATTCATTATTTTTTATCTCTGGAAACAATTTTCCTAGAGCCTGGAGTAATGTGAGATCAAGTTTGAACTTTTCCTATGTGTGTTTTCCATACCATTTATTTTCCTCATTGCCCTGTAGTAGCATCTCTTTCATACAGCAAGGCTCGCAATGTACACGAGTATATTTGCAGGCTCATTTTTTCATTTCACTTATATATTAGTCTGTTACTTGCAAAATTAATATACTATGTAGTTATTAGACTTTTATTGTAAGTTATGTTAGTCAACAGATGCTACTTTATCACCTTGTTTTCATCTTTCAAGAATATCTTGACTCTTCTAGATTTTGTTTGTTTGTTTTTGAGACATGTTCTTGTTACATACTTTAGTTTTTGGATAGTAGCCTTTTGAGAACTGACTTTTAATACCCTGACTCTTTTAATGTTATTTCGTAAAATTATTAGTTTTTATTTTTAAAACATTTAATTGGGAAAATTATGTATAATCATAATTTAAAACATGTTCTTTTAAAATATGTACACACTGTCAAAGGCTATATGAAATTACCATAGGCATTACCTCATGTCCTAATAAATTTGTGTGTTAAAAACAAAAATATTTACTCAGCAATTTTCAAACAGCACTTTGTACTTTGTTATTCACTATAATTACTATGCAGTACCATAGAGTTGTTGACTTATTCTTAGTAACTAACTGAAATTCTGTTATTTTTTTGACCAATATCTCCGAAACACTGCCCTAGGCCTTGGTAGCTAACATTCTTTTCTACTTCTATGATTTCAAAATTGTTAAGGTTCTTAATATATGTGAGATTATGCCTTCTAGGCCTGGTATATTTCATTTCATATTAGGCCCTCCTGGTTCATCCATGTTCTCACAAATTGCAGGATTTCTTTTTTTATAAAGGCTGAGTATATTTTGTTTATTCACTAAGAGTGCTGGCGATTCTCTCTTGGCTGTTGCCTGTAATGCTGCTGAGAATTTGGGAGTGTGGACACCACTTCCCCACACTCGGTTCATTTCCTGTGGATGTATATCCAGTGCTGGGGGTGCCGAGACAAACCAATTTCATTCATTACACATGTTGGTGCTACAGGGAGTTGTCATCTATTTCATATACAAGCCTTAAATCTGGAACATTTATTGAACTCATTTATTAATTTTGACACAATATCTGAATATTCTTCTTGAATTTCTATGCATACAATCATTAAATAATGACAGTTTTACTTCTTATTTTCCAATCCACATAGTATAGTCTTTGCTGGCTTTAGTGAATCGTCATGTGCCTCCAGTATTGCACCAAATGTAAAGTGTGGTAGCAGGCACCTGTGTCTTGATCTGAAGGAACAACGTTAAAATTATAGCATTATAAGAGTTTTCCATAATTGATTCATTCATATTGTTCCACTTTGTATTAATCCTCTGAGGTAAGCATATGATTTTTCTTTCTTTTTTTATTTTGTTAATATAGCAAATTACCTCATGGGAAGCACTATAAGTTTTCCTTCCTTAAATATACTGCCAGACCAAATATATTATTCATCCTATTTTTGCTTCCTTTCTTACTTGCTTTCTCCTCTCCTGAAATATGTATAATTTTTTGGTGAGGGTTGTCATTTGGTTTTTTAAAACAAGGTCTTGCTATGCAGTTCAGGCTGGCCTTGAACCCACTAAGGAGCCCAGGCTGGCCTTGAACTCACAGTGATCCTCCTGCCTCATCTTCTGAGTGCTGGGATTCCAGACATGCACCACCATGCCTGTGTGAGAGGGATACACTGTTTCCCTCAGCAACATGAATTTTCTATTTCTTTTTGTAATTCAATTTTTAACTGATAAGATTTCAGGCTATGATATTAGGCAAATGCTCATTTACAATTTTTATGTTTCCTGGCTTTGATTTTTATGATTGTGATGCGGCCTCTATTGATCAACCTTCACCTTGTCTGACATTAGCGCAGTTTATGGTGATTTTTTAATTCATGTTACATAATACATTTTTCCCATTTTTTATTTTCAAACGTTGGACAATATCATATTGATCGGGGTCAAGTTTGTCTTTTAGGGTCCCATTAACAAAGCCCCACGCAGCACGGCCCAGATATGTTTCGTCTAAATCCAGTGTCTTACTGTCCGCTTCCTTTGCACTGTTCTCTAAAGTGGCTCTCCTCTCTTTCCTTCTTTGATACTGATTTTTAAAATTGTTTTTATGCTTCCATTGTTGGCTCGGTATATGCTCATTAGAATATTTAAATGACTACCTTTGAAATTAGAGCATGTGGCTCTGAATCACCAAAACTCAGTTGTATTTGGTCCTTTACTCTCTTTTATTTATTTATTTATTTATTTATTTATTTGGCCTCTTTGAAACAGGGTCTCGCTATGCAGTTCAGGCTGACCTTGAGCACACTTTGTAGCCCAGGCTTGTTTTGAACTATCAATGATCCTCTTGCCTCAGCTTCCTGAGTGCTGGGATTACAGGGGTGCGCAACCACGGCAGGCTTTTAGTCTTTTTTCTGACAGTGCAAGGAACGCTGAAACACTTCTTCAATTGATATCTTTTCGTTCTCCATGACATTATTTCCATGCTTCCATCTGTGAAGATCTCTGTGGTTTTTCCACCATTATACTGAAATACCTGCACCTGGGTAATCTGTAATGAAAAGAAATTTATTTAGCCCACAGTTTCATAGGCCAAAAATCCAAGGTTTGATGGTGTTATGTGTTGGTCTGCGGTAAGGCTCTTCTTGCCTGTGTCACCACAGGACAGATGACATCTTGACAGGAATCCACTCACATGTCAAGACAGGGGGCCAGAGAAGATAGAGGCCAATTGTTCTCTTTAAGAACAAACTCTTAGAGAACTGGGGACCCAGTGGCATTATGCGAACCCTTTCCAAAGGTGATGTTTGCAATGGTACCATCTCTCCTAGGTCTGCCTCTTGAAAAGTCTCTACCACTTACCAACATTGCCACACTGGGTTCTTAGCTTGCACACATTAAATCTTTGTGGACACACATCGGTCATATCCAAACCATAGCGATGTCTGCAACTGGACAGGATATATTTATTACTGTTTGTTCAAAATTCATTCAGATTTACTCATTTAGTTACATTCCTTGGTGAATTTCTGAGCTTTCATTTATGATTGTATTTCTGCTAGAAAAACAGGTTTTAATTTTAACATTTTTTGTGCTATGTATCTAATGATCAAGTGATCCCGTGTTGATTTAATTGAAAGTAACTTTATTCCAGTTAATTTCAAGGGTTTTATTTATTTATTTTTTTTACAGAGCATAGCCTTCAAGTTAAGGCATTATTTTGAAGATTATTTGACTTTCTCCCTCTCTTGACTGCTTTTAATTTCTTCAGTCTTTTATCCTCAATGCCTTTGGCATGTGGTAAACAGTACTTTAAGATTATCCTCTGATTCTCAGTCTCCAGGGTTCGCAAGGGTTTGTAGTCAGTGATTTAAACACTTAAATCCACCCCGTTGGGGGATTTTGCAATGTAATGAAGCCTTCATATTCATTGATCTTAATGTAGGGAGTTTGTCCATGTGGGCCTTACCTAATGATATAAACCTTTACAAACAGTCCTCTCCAGCTGGCAGCAGAACCGGAGGTCAGAGCTTTGAAGCAATAGAAAGGCTTGATACAGCCTTACTTCTTGGAAGTAGAAGAGGGCTTGTTGCATGAAATAGGGGCGGCCTTGGGAGAGCACTTCTCACTGACAGCCAGCAAGAAAATAAGAGGCAAAAAAGCTTGGATGCGTTCTCTCCCTGGAGCCTTCAGTTAAATACTTTGTCCAGCTGGAACCTTGATTCTAGCTTTGTGATCCTCTGAGTGAATTAACCGGTGACCAGAAATGCCGTGCCACACTTGAGACCTGCACAACTATGAGTAAGTACACGGCTATTGCAAACTGCAAAATTGGTGGGAATTTATTATATGGCAACAGCAAGTTGATATGGGGCGATATTCCTACTTTATGTTTACTTTGTAGATTTTCTGGTTTGACTTCAAGATGTTTTCGATTCTGAACTAAAATGTGTTTCCACGGCTTAAGGAAATGTTCAGACATCATTTTTTCACAAATCATTTATTATGGCCTTTCCTCTCTTTTGTTTTTCTGTTCCTCGGAGTAACATAACTTGGGCCATCACTGTATCTTTTAACCCTTTCTTTCCTCTTATGTTACTTTTTTCTCTGATAAGTGTTCCTATTTCGTTTGGATGTTTTCTTGTACTTCCTTCCCTCTTCATCTATTCAGTCTGGTATATAATCTCCCCATTCAATTCTTTATTATTGAATTGTTCAAGTCCAGTAATTCTTTTTCTATCTTCTGTTTTCTAGCTTTCTGCCCAAATTTTCTTTGTCTTTTATAATGGTGAGCATAGCAAATCCGGTTACTTGAAGCACATTTGAGGTATTCAACAACTCTGCCCCTTGTGGAATTTCTCCAATTATTGTTGGCTATTGACTAACATCTAGTCTGAAAACCATTTCCTGTTTCTTTACTTTTCTTTCAGTTTTTCAAATCTTTGTCCTTTTTCTAAACCTCTAAAGGTTTCTGGTAATTTTTCTATGAATATATAATCATTTTAAAAATGTTTATAATAATAATATTGAGGTTAGAATAATATTATCTTCTTCTATAGCATATTTTTGTCGGCTTCTGTGAGGTACCTGTTGATACCTGTAACCTAGGATCAACTTTACTTCATTTCATAGATTGGCATGTTCCAGTATGAGCTACAGACCATGAAAAACCAGGCCATGAAAACTCCTAGATTGCAGTTCCTTAATTTTTATCCTAAAGCAAGGAGGTTTTAGCAAAAATTTCTTCACCCTTGATGGACCCCTGAACATCAATTTGTCTTACTTTGGTTTTTCAAAATCCTTAAACGAGCCACTCAACCTCTTGTTTTCTGTGTTATCTTTTCTAGGACAAGAATAAATCCCTGCTCTGTTAAACCTAAAGGTACTGCCCCCTCAGCCATGTAAAATATCCTAATTCTTTACTGTATGTTGGTTTTCCACTATTTTACCACAGATAATTTTAGTAATTATATTATAGGCATCTTGAGAGAAAAGAACCAGTAGGACATGAATAGGTAGAAAATTATTCTAATGAATTGTTGAAGATCATGAGAAAGGAAGAGAAGCTCCCAGATATGTGGGCTTGCCAAGCAGGCTGATGGAATTCTGAGAGCCAGGGGACCGTACAGTGCAGTTCCAGCATGGGACATGTGAGAACCCAGGCTGTGGTGCCAGACTAAGGCTGCCAAGCTTGAGTCAGGAAGACACAGTGCTTCATTCTGGGTACCAATGTAGGAAAAAAAACTCATGTCCCATCTCAAAGGGAATCAGGTAGAGGAGATTTTCTCTCATTCAGGGAATAGTCAGCCTCTTGATTCTACTGAGGCTTTAACCTATTGCATGGGACCCACTCATATTAGGGAAGGCATTCTTGGTTTAATGTAAATGTTAATCTCATTCAAAAAGATTCTCAATGTATACCCCAAATTACATTTGTTCAAATATCTGGGCATTTGATAGATCAGTCAAATTTTATACATAAAATTGACCATTGCAGTAACTTCCCTAGGTTTTCTTCTGTGCTAGAATTTAAGAGAACACATGATTTAAATTAGTGCTTCTATGCCTTGGCAATGAAATCCAAATTCTTTAGTATACAAAGGCTGGGTCCAAATCTCACTTGGATATTTATTTTTAGAATTGTATTACTGATTCTTATTGTATACCACTGCCACCTCTCTATCCTTCATTCTCTGTGTGGTCCACGATGGTTTACAACTTCTTGT
>PVLD010018076.1:16486-40109 GCA_004027595.1 Dinomys branickii | reverse complement strand
GCCGAGGCTCAAGGTGCTCACAGAGGGCGTTCGGGGTGGGAGCTGAAGCCCAGTAACTCAGTTCGTGCTTCCTGCTTGATGTTGGAGTGAGAAGGGTGTGGGGCCGTGTGGTCCACCTCCATCTGCAGCTCTCTCTTGCTGTTGTGCTCCAGTTCCCATTTGTTCCTTGGCTGGATCCCTGGGAGTTGCTGTGGCTCTGGGGTCGCTACCGATGCACCCCACCGCTCCCCACTGGCAGCTGCCCACACAGTGGAGAGTGGATCTTGTTTCTTGATCCATTCTGCAAGTCTGTTTCTTTTGACTGGTAGACCCAGGCCATTTACATTGATGGTTATAACATATATATTGACTTATCTTTGTCATGTTATTTTCCTGTTGTTGCTTCCCTGCTTTTCCCCTCTGTTTAACTGCTAACCCCGCCTGGTGGTTTCTAACTGTTGTTGTTCTTGGAATTTTCGTCATTTTTGTCACTGTCTAGAATATCTTTCAGTATTCTTTATAGGGTTGGTTTGGTGGTCATGAATTTCTTCAGTCATTCTCTGTCTTAGAAGTATCTTATTTCTTCACTAATTTTGAAAGATAGAGAGTACATCAATCTAGGTTGGAAGTTCTTTTCCTTTGGGACTTGAAATACTTCACTCCAAGTTCTTCTTGACTTGAAGGTTTGTGTTGAGAAGTCTGCTGTGATTCTGATGGGCTTTCCTTTATAGGTGATCGTTCTCTTTTCTCTAACAGCTTTTAATATTCTGTTCTTGTGCTGAATTCTTGGAATCTTGATTATTGTGTCTTGGCGTAGTTTTATTTTGATCATGGCTGTTTGGAGTTCTATATGTTTCATTTATTTCTAAGTCAAATTGTTTATCCACAATTTGGGAAATTTTTTGCCATTATTTCTGTGAAGAGCTTTTTTTTAAAATAGCATTTTCTCTGTCTCCAGCTTTCTCATTGACCCCAATCAGTTTTATGTTATTCTTTTTTGCTTCATCTTATAGCTGTTGGATTGATTTTTCATGGTCTCTTATTATTTTTAAGGTATCTTTCTTTTCCCGATCACTAGCTACAATTTTTTCTTCAAGATCTGATATTCTGTCCTGTCCTTTGTTCAATCTGTTGCATATACTTTCAAGGGAGGTTTAATCTCTTGGGTTTCTATTTGGATATATTTCACGGATTCTTTGTTTCCATCATTTTTCTAAGGTCATCTATTATCTGTGTCTTCTCTAATAGCTTGATTTTAAGCATCATTTCTCTTTGTATCTGAGAGATTATTTTCTCTATAGCCTTTTACACTTGTTTTGTCACTGCTGTTGCTATCATTTCAGAGAGTTCCAGTGTTTTACTTTGAATTTAGTTTATCTCATTGTGTTCTGGGCTTGTCTGAGGTGGGCTGTGGGTCTGGGGTTGTATTTTGCTTCTGGGTCTTGTAATTTTCTATTTTTTAAATTTTATTTTGTTTTCTATGTTGCTGCTTGCTGATTTCTTATGATAGATAGCTTTATCCCTAGTGGTAAGGCTTCCCTAGAAGATGTCTGTTCTTCAGGGATATCCTCTAGATATAGGTGGTTCTTTATAACTATCCCAAGAACCTACCTTACCTACGTATAATGGATGCAAAATTACTATTTGGCTCAGCATCCAGTCCTCTGGTACTGGGCTGTGGTGATGATTATGACTCCATGCAATCATAGTTTTATCATAGAAGGGAGAAAATCTGATTATAACATGTGTGATATCCTGACTAAAGTAGTACAGTTAGTAATAACAATGGTTTCAATACAGCTTAACTACTGACAAACTATGGTAAGAATTAACCTGGTACCTCCAACCACAGGAGCAAACTCTGAAGTTATATAACAAAAACCAAACATACACCATGTACTTGTATGCAGTGATTCTCCCCTTAGTGGAGTGATTTTACCCTTCTGCAGTGGGTAGGAGGGTTCAGATGGGTAGGGGACAGGATAAAGTGATGAGTGAGGTCAAGTACAGTAGAGTCAAGGTTGGAGGTCAAAAGATAATCACCGGAGTTTTGAGAAACTGAGGGACACAGGAGAGGAAGAATGAAATAGAATGTGAAGGAGTAATCAGAAAGAGAACAGACAGTGTTTATTTATTTGAATATTTAAATTCAAAATGTAGTTGTGGAAAGAGAGAAAATGGATCAATAGAAGAAAATGAAAAAGAAAGGTAAGAAACGTAAACAGTGAAAAAAGGAAGAAAGAGAAGGAGAATGAAAAAGAAAGAAAGAAAAAAAGAGACCAGAGAAAGAGAGGAGAGAAAAAAAATCCAAAACCAAAAATATGCACAAAATACAAAACAAAACAAGATGACTTCCAGCCAGACAGGAATGGGATAGCCAATCAGATGAACAAGGGAGAATAAAAGTAGTAAAATACCTCTGGTGTTTACAGTTCTGTGATAGTGTCCATGTCAGATCCCAAAATGTGTTATGTACTCCAGGCAAGTTTGCCATGGGAATTGTGCTGGCTGTGGAGCTGTTCTTGGCCTCTGGATGTGGCGGCTGTGACTGGTAGAGTTCTCCAGAGCCCAACTGCTGGCTCCTCGCTGCTGTTTCAGGCACTTCCAGGTTGCTGATCTCACTGATTACTCCACCCTCCAAAGGTGTGTGTGCGACCACACACCCAGGTCTGGCTGTCCTGGGTCTCCGATTCAGGTTGGTCCACCTGCCAAAGGTGTTTGTGTGCCTGCACACCTGGGCCCAGCTATCCTGGGTCTCCAGGTTCTAGTGAGTTCCTCTGTTGCACTTTTGGTTGCCTGATCCATACTACCTACTTCCCTTTTCCTTCTTTTCCTTTTCCTAACAGAGTCGTAAGGAATAATACTATCTCAGGCTACATAATTAGTTGGGTACATAAGAATTTATCCAAAGTCTTATTCTTTGTCATTTGGGGCTCTGCTCTTGGAAGTTCTGGATTTCCCTATCAGTGTAATGGAATCTATCCTTTTATTTTCTTTTCTGCTCTAGGCCAGTGGTTCTCTAGCCTAGATTTGCATCCGTACATTAGACAGTGGAATTTAAGATTCAGATCCATGGGCTGCTTTTGGACAGTTCTGATTCTGTAGATCTAGGATAGAATTTATTTATTTATTTATTTTTACTTTTTGGTGTTATGAGACAGGATCTCACTGAGTTCAGGTTGGCCTGGAACTCACTGTGTAATATAGTCTGACCTTGAACTTGCAGCAATCCTTCTAACTCAGCTTCCTGAGTGCTAGGGTAATGGGTATACAGCACCACGTCCAGCTGATCTGGGATAGAATTTAGATGTGTACTTTTAAAAAGCTACCAAGTGATTCTATGCATAATGGAAATTGAGAATTTCTACCCTAGATACATTTATTTTTATTTATTTATTTTTTTGGCGGTACTGGGGATTGAACTCAGGACCCTGCGCTTGCTGGGCAGGTGCTTATTCCACTGAGCTATATCCCCAGCCCTAAAACTTGATTCTTTTTTTTTTTTCTTTGGCGGTACTGGGGATCGAACTCAGGACCCTGCGCTTGCTAGTCAGGCGCTTATTCCATTGAGCTATATCCCCACCCCCCTAGATACATTTAAATTATTGGCTTAGGATGAACTCCAGTATTGGGGGACTAGAGATTTCCTTGGTCCTTTAGAGTTTAGGGCCAGGTGTGGCAGCACACATCTGTAATCCCAGCACTTGGGAGGTTTGAGGCCAGCCTGAGCTACACAGTGAGCTCAAGGCCAGCCTGAACTACAAAGCAAGACCCTGTCTCCAAAATCAACCAACCAATCAACCAAACAAACAAACAAAACCTAACAGACTTTAGGGGCTTCATGTAAGGGGAAGGAGCATTGCCTTCTTCGTGGCCCTAAGCCTTTGTGTGTCAGCATAACCACTTGGAAGGGTAATCAGAGCGTAACTCAGTTTTAGAGAAGCTAGTGATTCTCTGCCCCCCCCCACTGCCTCATTTTTAATGAAATACTGGAAATGATGAGAGTTGGAATGTTTTTATTGAGTATAGAGTTTTCCTGGAGAAATCACTTTATGGAATGGTAAGCTTGGACTGTTGCTTAATACTGTCATAAAGTCTTTGAATGTGTGTTTTTTGTCTGTGGAGTTCAACAAATACCGGCAGTAAACTAACTGAACTTTATGCTTCAACTTAAATATAATAGATTTGATCAGAAAAAAGATACTTTGAATTTGTTAAATTTTTAAAATATTAATTTTGTATTGTGGTGCTCAAAACAGGAATTGACAAAAGGTTTTGGTATTCTTTAAAAAACACTTCTAAATTTCTCTTTTTCTCTTCAGTTCTTTTTGGAGACGGATATCTGCCCAGACAGTAAGAATTACAAGAGGTCAGTTACAAATAACATTCTTCCATGTTTGTAATGTAATAAAAAGTTTGTTCCTGTGCTAAAATGTTAAACTCTTGAGTTTTGTGTTAAAAGTTACATTCTGCAAAGAATATAGGCAGACCTAGAGTAGATAACGTAAAATGAGCAAGGATCTTGCCAGTGGTACTGTTCCACCACCTTCTAATTCAGAACTAGAATCAATGGAAATAGGGCAGGCTGTGGAATAGCTCCTAGAGTGTCTGGATAGCTACTCAGTGATTTTCCATACATGACTATTCTTTTCTGGTAGTTTACATGCTTGTGCCTGGAAATGCTATTCTGTACTGATGCTGGTTGCTGGGCAGGTTCTTTTGGTCTTAAAACTGATCTGTTTCCAATCTATGAAACCCATTAGAGAGGCATTAGATAAAATGCCTTTATCATTTGTTAGCTAGGAAAAGAAAACTTGAAGCTGGCTTCATTGAGCCTTTTATTCATTAGCCCAGAGACTATATTTTATTAGCTTTTTCTTTTTCTTCTCTCATTGAGTTATTCCTTTCTTACAGCTTTTATCTTTTTGTGTATGTGTTCCTTGAACTTGAATTGGATTATAGAGTGTACACTTGAGTGCCTTATTATTTCTTCTGTGAAAAAGGCAGCCATTATTTTCTGTTCTGAGGACAGAATTTTATTTTTTTGGGCTTGCCAATTACTGTCTTTGAGGATGGGTGCTTCTCCACCTCCTGCCATAGCAATTTGTGAACACCCATGTTTTATACAGCATAATTTGAAGCAGCCAAGTCTCTTCCCAATGTGAGAGCACGAGGGAGTAAATAAACCAAAAAGTACAGTTATTACCAATGGGAAGACGACTGATAGGGTGGTAGAACAACGGAGATGAGGTGGAGAAAATTGATTAATCCAACAAGCCTCGTTTGTATAACTGAGTAGCAAAGACGAAGATAACGTTATGTAATACAGCATCCAGTGTCAGCTCCCTACTATTTTCTCTGTAATTTGCTATTTCCTTAACTGTTTTCATGTTAACAAATGCAAAGATAACATTATATAAAACAGCATCCAGTGTTAATTCCCCATTATCTTCTCTATAATTTAGTATTTCCTTTATTGTTTTTGTTTTAACAAATGTAAAGATAATATTATGTAATACAGCATCCAGTGCCAATTCCCTACTATCTTCTGTATAATCAGGTATTTTCTTTATTGGTTTTTGTGATATTCTGGTTTATATATCTCTGTTCTTTTGTCTTAAAAAAGTTTAGTTTTTTAATCTACTGTTATTTATTTATTTATTGAGATTGGATCTCACTACATAGTTCAGGCTAGCTTTGAACTCACTATGTAGCCCATAGTGAGGCTGCTCTAGAACTCATAACAATCCTCCTGCCTTAGCTTGCTGAGTGCTGTGATTATAGGCATGTAGTGCCATACCTGGTTCTGTTATTTTTAAACCTGCCTAAAATGTCAAATAGGCTCTTTGCTGTTGTATCTTTTGATTTTCTTCAGAGTGGTCAGTGTGTTGGAATTTTCCCTTCCTTCCTCCTTTCTATCCTCTTTTTGAAAGTTCCTTCTTTGCTTTTTTCCTTTTTAAGGGATGTAGTTTTCTTTTAAGCTTCTAGGGTGAACTTCTGCATACAATTTGGAAAAATTGTAAAGAAATTAGGTTGGGGATGAAGCTCAGCGTTAAGAGTACTTGCCTAGCACATGAGGCCTGGGGTCTGTAGTTAGTATTACAGAGAAAAAGGAAATTTAATATTGCATAGTAAGTTTAAACATTAAAAGCTTTCAGTTTTAGGATTTTTTTTTTGTTGTTGTTGCTGCTGCTTGTTTTGTACTAGGGATTGAATGCATAGTAGCCAAGTGTTCTAGTTGTGTCATAACTCAATTTATGACAGTAGGGCCTTTAACCCCACCACTTGGTAAGGCTTAAGTAGGAGAATTGCAAGTTAACAACCCACCTGGGCAACTTAGTGAGGCCTTGTCTCATAAAAAATCAAAAGGGTTGGGGATATAGCTGAATCCAAAGGGTTAGTGGGTTCAGTTTCCAGTAACATACACAGAAAAGGGGACAAAAAGAAAAAGAAAAGAAATAGAAGTTAGTTGAAATTATCTCTGACTCACTTTTAGTAAATGTTTATAGTTTGTTTTTCTGCATTTTTCTTTTGCATTCCTAACAATTTATCTGTTTCATTTTTTTTTCCCTTTGGAAAATATATTGATAGTACTATTAATAATAAACCACTTAGTTTTTCAGTTCTTATGAAGTTTCTATTTTAAAGACTGTCTTTCAAAAGTATTTACAAAATAATGAGATGTCACTAAAGCAGTTACAGTGATGTTTTCAAATAAATCATTTTAATACCTACCTTTTATGGAATAAAAATAGCATCATCATAGTATTTGTTATTGGCTTTTTTTTTTTTTTTTGGTATCAGTAATCAAACTCAGGTCCTGTTTCCTGCCAGGCAAGGTTCCTGCCTGCTATGCCTCTGAGCTATATCCCAGGCCTGTATTATTTGTTTTTATTAACATTAGTTGTTTTCAAGTTTATTACTAATAAATCCTCGATTTTAATACGGGCAGAGTCTCCCTTATCCAAAATACTTGGGACTACCTAGATGCAGAGATGCTCACCTTCTAATCCTGGCATTCAAGAGGCTGAGGCAGAAGGACTGCCACCAGTTTAAGGCCAGCCTGGGCTACTATGTAGTGAGTTGAAGGTCAGCCTGAACTACATAGGAAGATACTATCTCAAAAACTATCACAGCAACATAAATTGGGCGCACAAGTATTTTGGAATATGTGCATGTATATATGTGACATTTTGGGGAGGGCACCTCAGTCTAAGCATGAAATTCATTTATGTTTTATATATACCTCATGTATATACCCTGAAGGCAATTGGATATAGTAATTTTCATACTGTTGCACATGAAACATGCATGCGCAAAGGGGTCCACAAGATTCAGGGAGGGGGATGAAGAAGAGAGAAAGTGGTTTAAAAAAAAGGTGTGTCATGTACATGTACCAACTCCCTAAAGGAATGCAATCATTATGCCAATCAGAAAAAGATAGAGTTTTAAAAAAAATTCATGAGGATATATTAAGATTTTTTAAAAAATCATATGAAATGAACCTGGTGTGGTAGCACACATCTAGAGTTTGCTTTAAACCTGTGCACTTATGAAAAATTCATAACTTTGTAGTATATAGTGTTTAGAGTCACACAGTCACATAGTTTAAATACCAAGTTTCAAATAGCTGTCAGTCTCTCCACTCACTACCCCAATATTTACAACTAAAAATTCAATCTCATAATAATCAGCTTTCACCTATTACAGAAATATCTCTTATGATTGTAATTATCTTTTGGATATCACTAAATTGGTAAAGAGATTGGAAATGGCTTAAGTTTTTTAAAAAGATTTTTTTTGGAGAAAAGTGAACTGGTTTTAATTTTTAGCATAATTACCGTGACCTCACTTTTTCTCCGTTGTAGGAAACAAAGGCCTTGACATAGATTAGCTAAGGAAGCTAATTCTAAAACTCTATCTTGCTTCCAAGGGTCAGTTGTAGTTTATTAGATCTAACCACTGAGTGTCTTCAGTTATAGTTTGTTGTCCATAATCTGTTCCTCACTCATCTTTCAATTTTTTCATAGCTCTCAGAGCTTATTTCCAAAGTATAATGGATGAACCATCTTCCTTGGCCAAACCTCTGGAGCTGAACCAGCACTCTAGATTCATAATTGGTTCCGTGTCTGAAGATAACTCAGAAGATGAGATCAGCAACTTGGTGAAGTTGGACCTACTGGAAGAGAAGGAGGGCTCTCTGTCACCAGCTTCTGGCAGCTCAGATACACTGTCTGATTTGGGAATCTCCAGCTTACAGGATGGCCTGGCCTCACACATAAGGTGAGAGAGGCATGTTTACTGGTTAACTTACTTGACCTGTCTTACTTGTTTTTGATTGTGTTGTGAGTACAGCAAAAATACTAGCCAAGAGTGCTGTACCTCTTCCAACATCACAGGATGCATACCTTTAATGAATAATTGGGAAATGATGTATTTTTCAGGTTTTGGAATTGTCTTGCTCTAAAGGTTTTTCTCAACTTTTTTCTTGTCTCTCATACATAGTAGATCTGTTAGTGTGATCTAATGAGTGAGTTAGGGTAAAGAATTTCAATCTCTATTCTACTTTGATTGGCACTTTTAACTTTCTTGGTGATTGATAGGAATTCTACAGAAGTGGGAAAATTGTAGTAATCTTTCTTTAAACTGCTTCATCATGTCAGGAAGTTATATTCTCTTTCTAGTGTAGCCGGTCCTCAATAAAGGATTATGGTGTGAATAAGGGGCTCTTACAGAGCTCTCTTTTTTCTGTAGCAACATAATGTCTGTAATTAAAAATGTTAGTAAATAGTAACACTGGACTGTTCTTATTTATTGATGTTTGACTTTTCAACCAGTGTGTGAGATACTAACCTTTAGTCATTTGCTTTGCAATTCTTGGATTAAAGGGTCACTGTTCAACAGAATCCCTTGGGAGGGTGGTTAAGAAATAAGCTGGATCTCCAAGAGAGTCTGATTTCACTGCATATTTGCTTACCATGGAATTGGGGCAATATTTTAAAAAGCTATTAGTGGTTCTAATGTACATCCAGTGTTAAAATTATAGATCAAACCTAGTTAAACATAAGGTAGGGTAGCTATTGCTGCTGTTACGATGTTGGTACCTCTGTTACTAGTAGGTCATAAAATAATTCAATTTCATTTTATATACTCAAGACACAGATATAGGAAAATCTCAGATTGGATATGGCTGGGGTTACTCTTCTGCCTTATTGTTATCCTCTGGGCTTAGAATCCTGACTTCTGAGAAACGTGTATGTTAGCAATCATTGGCATTTATCTATGAGGTCAAAAGAAAAGAAAAATAGCAAGTTATTGTTTTATTTCATAGATTTCTAGAACTGCAACAGACCAAGAGAGATAAGTTAGCCTAATGCTTTTATTGGTGGTACTTGCACATTGAGCTACATTCCCAGCAAAACACTCACCCACCCCTGCTACCCTTTTTTTTTTCCTTCTGAAGCATAGTCTTGCTAAGTTGCCCACTCTGGGCTTGAACATGCAGTCTTCCCACCTCAGCTCCCAGAATGCTGGGATTATAGGCATGTGCCACTATGTCTAGTTATGTTTTGTTTTCATGGTTGAGAAAACTGCGAACTGCTGAAGGGAAATAATTTACCTAAGAATGAATGGCCAGAAAACTAGAATTCAAACTCAAATATTTCCATTGCATTTCAGTAACTTTTCTATTCCACTTCCCTGACGATGGCGTCTTAATTATATAACTAGTTAACTGATTTTATGGAGTTAATAAACAAAGTATTAAAGCTCTGGGTAAAAAGGAATTAGTGAGCGGGAAATGGGATTAGGTTTTTATGTACATGTTTTTTACTTCATAATTCACTTAAAGTTGACCCTAAGGTTAATACTTGTGGTGGTGTGTTCCCTGCTAAGGTCATTCAGATCTGTATGGGGTTGTGGCTTGTGGGACTACTTGTATTCTGAGGATGGTGGACTAGTGATACTAAACTTTGTGTATGGTCGTGTACTGTAGAATTCCATAAAACCAAAAAGTGTTAGTCTCAAAATGTCATAGTGCCCCTTTTGAGAAAGATTGGGTTTAACTCTCATTCTTTGAAGCAGCACAGCTTCTGGAGAAATTTTTCCAGTTTAAGACTATGTGAAACATAATATCCTCCATTTGTTGAACTAGAAAACTGTGTTTGGCAATGGTGAGATAAAAGCCATGATAGGAAACTCTGCTGATGATATCACAAGGTAGTTTGTAGTTGCCAGATCACTCCCAAAGTTCATGACTATTATGCAGAGACATTGTGATCAGTGGCCTGGTGCCTGAGTTTCTTGCATGTCTCAATGTTGGTAAAACTCATGCTTGTAGTTTGTGCAAGAGTCATGGGCAGAAGTGTGATCAGCAACCTGGGAAGGGGAGTTGCCAGTTTCCACTGGCATATCAGCTAGCTAATGTTCCAAAATAGAACTGAGTGTCTTCCTTGATCTATTTCTTAAGTAACCTTTGGCTGTAGTGTCCTTGGGCGTAATATGAATTCTATTAAATTTATTTGACAGTAGAATGGCTGCTTTGACATCTATACTAATTAAGTATGTGATCATTGACAATTCCTATTTTTTTCTTACACTCATTTTTCTCTCTGTAAAAATGAAAATACTGATTCAGATACTCCTCTTCATTCTTTAAGCTCAAAATAGAGACTGGTTGAGTTTAAGATCACCTTTTAGAATGAATAGCCTGCGCTTTTACAGGTGACATAGATTAATGGGGCAGGAATGTTCCTAGAGATGTTAACTGAAGGTCTCCAATACCAAGAGAAATAATTGCCATAACTTCAGATTGGTCTGTCTCTTAAGTTTAGGGCTTGATCTTAGATTCTAAATGAATGCCTTGTGTATGTAGATGAGTGGAATTATAAAATAAGGTTTTTCTAGGGATGGAGATGACTTGTATCTTGTTGTTCCAGAGTTCAACAAAAGACTGACTGAATCACTTCTTAAACTTTATGACCCAAGAATTTGAAGATAAGGTCTCAGAAAGTAGTTATATCTTGGTGAGAATATATGGGCCTCATGGAAGACAGTTGTTTTGGCTTGATATTTTTAGATAAGATCACTTTGGGGTTATTTATCAGCTGAGTTGGTTCATTATTAATATTCAATTCAACATTTAAGAAAAAAGAGGATTAAAAGACTGAACATGGACGTCTTATTTCATAACTAGTATATGATTTAGAGGCATATAATGGAGACAACTATTTATGTAGGTATTGGCAGTTTTTCTGCCCCTTATGGGATACCAGTTGAGGTCAGATTGTTCCGCATACTTAAAATATACCTCATGCTCATGCTATCAGCTAAATTTCTGGTTAAACAGTTGGAAACAGGATATTCCACATTTGGAGTTTTTACATCTTAGAGTAGCGTGATTTCTTTAATTTTTTTTTAATCTACTACATCTTATTGAAGTATTTGAAACTCTGCCTGTCTTCTTTTAAACATCTTAAAATATATACATACTCAAATATACAATGGCCAACTTTTTATGCTTAGCAAGCATGTTTAATGAAGGAACTTGAGAACAGTCTGTCATTGTTGTTACTAATATGTACATAAATCCAGTATAAGATATTCTTTACCATGGCTTTCTAATAGTTTCTGCTTTGGAAGGAGGAGAAGGTGAATTACAGTCTTGCTGTTCTATCTATAGTGACAGGTCCTGAGAACAAGGTGCCCGCGGATGTAAAGAAAAGTAAGAGAGATAAGAAAAAACAAGAGAGGCAAAAGTCTGGGATCAGGAGGCTTACAGTCTCTCAGACTGCTGCCCCAGTTATCAGTCTCAGTCATGTTTTACTGAGCCAGAACCAAAGGTGTAGATCATACAAATGGGTGGATACCAAATGTTTCAGTAATTAAAGCTTATCCCTCTCCAATTCTGCCTCCCACGCTGCTGACAGCAATCCCCAGGTGGGATCATAAGTTGACTACCAGTTGTTAACCCACCCCTGGTCAACTTGATAATCATACACATTTCCTTTATCCATGGATTCGTATCTTCGGGTGAAAGGTTTCAGTTCATTTTAATAAACAAACCATTATGTGTCCTCAGTGCTCTGATCAAAGAATGTGCTCCACATACTCTTACCTATGTTTTGGTCTAGAAATAAAGTACTTTACCATTATCTTTGAAAGTTGAGAATGTAGGTAAGAGATTCCCTATAAAATGTTTGATTCCTGGAAAGAATCTAACTAGAGAACTTTGAAGCCCTTTGTAATTGGAAATGATCTGTAAAGTTTATTCCATAATACTAAAAAGGCATTATATTAAGGAATTGGGAAGCAGTTCCTAGATACCATATTTCATTGCTGTGGTTTAAAAATTGATACAGCCCTGTGTAGACCATTATTTCTCCATGGGCAGTAGTAGTGTTGGTGTGAGAGTGAGAGAATCTGCAAGTGGTTTTCAGCCTCTGTTGCCACTAGGTTAAGAGGGAAGTTAAGGAAAGCTGGGGGTATTGGTGGATGCCTGTAATCCCAGAACTTGGAGAGGCTGAGGCAGGAGAACCATTTGGAGTTTGAGGCCAGCCTGAACTACACAGTGAGACCCTGTCTTAAAAAGACAAATAAACAGATTTTAAAAAATAACAAGGAAAATAAAAAGAAGGAAGTTAAGGAGACTGTATTGAGAGATAAGGCTTATTTACTGCTGATACTACCTATCCTGTCTTTCACTTTTTCATTGTTTTCTTTCCAGTGCTGGGGATCAAACTCATAACCCCACACGTGCTAGGGAAAACCTCTCACTGAGCTATAACCCAGCTCACTCATATCTTTAAGAATTAGCAGTCATGTTTTCTTAGTGGCTAATTAGAAAAATAATGGTAATACTAGGGAACATTTGTCAAGTGCTTTACTCTGTGCCAGATACTCTGCTGTGCTTTAGATGGAGAACCACATTTAATCTTCACAACAACTGCCCACAATATATGGATAGAGACATAGGTAAAGTAACATATCCAAGCCACATAGATAGTCAGGAACTAAATAAGGTATTGAATTTAATCAGAGCTCATAATGTCAAACAGTATAGCAAGCTGAAACTCTCAATATAGTAGATATACTCTGTTCTCTTTGAGCAGTTCTTTAATTCAGTGCCAGCCTTATGTATGTATGTATATGGTACTGGGGACCAAACCCTGAGCTAGATCCCTAGCCATGTTTTATTTTTGAGACAGGGTCTTGCTAAATTGTTCATAGGGTACTAGAACTTGTGATCTTCCTAATTTAGCCCCTTGGAGTACTAGGTTTACAGGCATGCACCACTGCACCCGGCTCAGTATCAGCGTTTGTAGAAAGGTATGGGGAGCCAGATATGATGGCAGGAGGATCAGCATGATTTGAAGGCCAACCTGGGCTACACAGTGGGTTCAAAGCCAGCCTGAATTATATAACAAGGCTCTGTCTCAACCCTTCCACTCCCAAAAAAGGATGGAGGTTAAGAAATACATTTAAAAGTAATGCTTTTTTAAAAAAGCAGTGCAGAAAATTAAAAACAAAGTACAAGCTGCAAAAACGAAGCCTAGAAATAAAACCAAGCCATAGAGTACTCTGCTGATAAAAGAAAACTAGCCAGAGAATACTCTGCTAATAACCTATCGTTTAGTCTTCTGAATCGTTTCCTTGTGCATATATACTTGTATGTGCATTTCTTTTTATTGAAATGAGGTTATTGTTCTGTACATCTACTTCAATAAATTTTCATCTCATGTAATGTGTACACCACACATTTTTTTCAGTTAACACCAAGATTTACATTCATTCAAACAAGTACCCAATCCAAGACCACATGTTGTATATTATGACCCTTAAATTTTTTTCCCTCAGTACTAGGGATTGACCCCAGGGCCTTAGAGCTGAGCTACATCCCCAGCTCTTTATTTATTTTATTTTATTTTATTTTATTTTATTTTGTGATGTTGGTAAGTTGCTAAGTTGCCTGGGCTAGATTCAGACTGTGATCCTCCTGCCTCAACCTCCCAGAGTGGTGGGATTACAGGTTTGGGCCACCACATTTGGTTCCTTAAGTTTCTTAACACATCACATTTCCACTCTCTCCAATTTCCTGAGGATAACTATTGACTTATTTAAGAGGAAGGTAGTGAATCAAGACAGTACTGTGTATGGTTGCTAGTGATAATTTGGTGGTATGGAGAGGAATAGAAGGCAAAATAAAAGGAGATTTATCATTCTACAGTTTTTTTTCCAAGGCAGGGTCTTGCTGTCTTTCCCAGGCTGATCTAGAACTCCAGGGCCCAGTTGATCTGCCTGCTTCAGCCTTCCCCCAGTAACTGAGACTATAGGCAGGGACTGCTATGCCTGGCCCCCATTCTCCTATTTTGTAGTTACAGCAATTGCAGCACAATGTTTTAGTATTGCATTAATGATGGTATTTCAATGAATTTTATAATCATAATAAAAGTGAACATTAGAAACTACAGCATAGGGCTGGGGATATAGCTCAGTGGAATAAGTGCCTGCCTAGCAAGCGCAGGGTCCTGAGTTCAATCCCCAGTACCGCAAAAAAAAAAAAAAAAAAAAAAATCACAGTAGAAACTACAGCATAATTTTATTAAAAGCAATGAAGGACAGAGCTTTTTTGGTAAACTATGTTTATGTTTAATGTGGAAAGAAACAAGGATTCTCCCTTGCTTGCCTCTCTCTCTGTCTTTTTTGTTTTTGGTGCTGGAGATTAAACCCAGGTCCTTCACACTGAGCTACATCTAGCCCTCTTTGTGTTTTGTTTTGTTGTTTTACATCTTGAGATAAGGTTTCTATAAAGAACTGTGGGTCCTCCTACATCAGCCTTCCAGAGTGCTGACATTACTGACATGTGCCACCATGTCTAGCTAAGAGTCTTTTACTTTGAACTCCTTGAGTTTGAAATGACTTCATTTAAATCCAGCAATGGAGATAAAATTAAGTAATAGCTGCAAAAGATTTTCAAAAAATAAAATGTACTTTACTAGTATAAAGTATTATTTACTATCAAGGAGTTTTTTGTGAGGCAAAATTTTTTTGACTGAAATAATTTTAAGTCTTTTCATATTAAGTACTTAAGCTTGGAAATTAAGTATAGCAAACTATTGGTGTTACCTTTTTTTGTACTGGGAATCGAACTCAGGATCTTATGCTTGCCAGGCAGGTGCTGTGCCGCTGAGCTTATCCCCGGCTCAGGTGTTACAATTTTTATGCTGAGAATAAACCATTATTGAACAGTCTTCCTTCCTATCGTTCAGCTCATCTCTGTCAAGCTACAACGCAGAACAAAAGGAAGCTGGCCCTAGTTTTGAGTTACTGTTATGAGTTTGCTTATAGCTAGGGCTGTGAGAATGTTTTTGTTTCCACTCTTAGAATTTCTCATGTAGCTTTTCTGAGCTTTCTTCTTTTCATATTTTCTTTCAGTGCTCTTTCCTTGATAGTCTGAGTTCCTATTGCCATAGTGCCTTAAGTGAGTAGACAGAAAAAGTTATTATGAGATCTGTGACTTGCTACTCCTTTGCAAAGAGCAAAAGAGTAGTAATTTTTCTGCTGCATCTCCCACACTTTCCTTCATTCCATTCAGAAAACAAGTGGTGTTTAACCCTTACATGTAGAGTATTTTAGTTTGAATAGTGTATTCTATGAACTTAGCTAGTGGTAGAAATGAAATTGTGAATGTTAAGTAGGGCTCAAGACAACTACTTGATAGTGTTTAATACTATTACTACTTCCAGCATACTATGTACATTACCACCTTTTTTCCAGCATAAATCCGTGAGTTAAATTAGTAGTAGTAATAGGTATTTGTGGTAAAAAAGTTAAAAATAATCTAGAATACAATCATCCAGTGATAACCACTATTTAATAATTTATTTCATTTTTTAAATCCCTTAACCATAAGTTTCATTCTAAAAGATGATATAATGAATACACAGCTCAGTTTCTTGCTGTTTTTTATATAGCACTTTTTCATGTTATCAAAAATCTTTGTATGCCACCACACCTGGCTAAAAAACCTTGTTTTTGGTAGTGCTGAGAATTGAACTCAGGACTTTATGTGTGCTGGGCAAGTTCTGTACCCCTGAGCTATACTTCACTCACCCAGTAACTCTTGGTGTCTCCTGTCCATTGTCACTGTCATTGTTCTTACTCTTCTTTCTTACTTGATTGCTTAATAGCACTGTAGCTCTTCTCAGTCTTTCTCCCTTCAGTATGAGGCCCAAGGGCCATCACTGGATCTTTCTGAAAGGTAAATGATCATCTTGTGACACTAACTCAGTAGGTTCCTGCTCCCCATAGAATATGTTAGTATCTAGTCAAACATTGCGTCAGGTGTTTATCATCGTCATCATTTTGGAATTTCACTTTGTTGCCAAAGCCAGCCTTGAACTTCTAGGTTCAAGTGATCTTCCTGCCTTAGCCTGCTGAATAGCTGGGACTATGGGCATATGCCATGTTCAGCTATCATCATTATTATTGTCATCATTATTTGCAGTACTGGGGATTGAACCCAGTACCTTCACACTAAACTTTATCCTTAGCCCCTTTTAAAACTCTGTGTGTGTGTGTGTGTGTGTGTGTGTGTGTGTGTGTGTGTGTCTGTGTGTGTCAGTGCATGCTGGGGATCAAACCCAGCACCTTGTGCATGCCGGGCAAGAACTCTACCACTGAGCTATATGCCCAGCCCTTTTTATATTTTGAGACAAGTTCTCACTAAGTTGCCAAGACTCGCCTTAAACTTGCAATTCTCCTGCCTCAGCCTCCTCAGTATCTGGGATTACAAGTGTGCAACCCCATGCCCAGCTGTCATTTTTTTATGCTCATAACAGCTCAAAGTGTTATTTTGCTGGGTTTAGTGTGGTCTGTTAGGGGCTTAATAAGGACTTAGAGATATTTAAACTGAGATTTGAAGGATGGACAGAAGAAAGACAGGCTAACAGAGACAGGTGTGTTATGTAGACTAAGCAGAGGTGCCAGGGAGATGTCTAGTGTGTTCAGGTCATTGTCAGTCACTGAGTATCCCACAACTGTAAGGGGGTGATCATGATCAGTGAATGGAAGTGGCTGGTGAGATAGAGTAAGTCTTGAAGGGTCTTAATATGTCGTTTTGTGATAATAAAAAGTAAATACTTGGTTTTTTGTCCTGGGTTCTTGGCACAGCTCCTAAAACCTTTGAACCTGGAGTGATGATCCATTTTAGGATAATGAGGTGACTGGGAGGTGGGGATAGCTTCATGATCAGGGCAGTAGACTAGGCAGACAAAAGCACATCTAGGAGTATCAGAACCTTCAGTCCTGCCCTTCTGACTTCCTGGGGGGAAGAGGCTGGAAGTGGAGCCAGTTACCAGCTGCCAATGACTTACTCAATCTTAGAAGTGTATAAAATTCCCTAAATAATAGTGTAGATATCTTCTGCGCTGAATACACTGAGATGCTGGTAGGGTAGCACACCCAGAAAGAGGCTTGGAAGTTCTGTGCCCTTTCTTCTGTACCTGCCCTTCAGATCTCTTCCATTTGTCTGTTTCTGAGTCATATGCTTCATAAAATACTATTGGTAAACTCATTTCCTGTGTTGTGTGAACCATTCTAGCAAGTTACTGAATGTGCGAAAGGGGTTGTGGGAATGTCTGAATTTATGCTGTAGTTGGTTGGTCCAAAGTATAGGTGCCTGGAATTGGCAATGGGTATCTGGAGAGAGAGAGAGACAGACAGACAGACAGACAGACAGAGACAGAGACACAGAGACAGACACAGACACAGAGAGAGAAAAAGAGAGAGAGAGGGAGGGAGGGAGAGAGAGGAGAGAGGTGGTGGTGATGGTAGAGATGGTGTAGTCTTTTGGGACTGAGATCTTAACCTGTGGGATCTGTGCTAACTCTGAGTAGTTAATGTCAGAATCAATTTGTGGGACGCCTAGTTGATATCTGGTGACTTGGACAACTGGTTGTTGGTGGGAAAAAATATTAGGTCTCAGAAGTGTAAGTAAACACAGCTCAGCTATACTAAGCCATGTTTAAATTATAAGCAGTATTTAGATTTTCCCTAATTGTGCGGCAGAATCATCTATGGATCATTGTAAACACATAGGTTCCTAGGCCCTGCCCCACACTTCCTAAGTTACATCTCTGGTTGTGCAGCCCAGGAATCTTTGTTCTGGTACTCTTCAGGTGAGTCTAATGTAAAGCCTGAGGGAAGAATCATCTTTTCAGAATTTAGAACAGTGCTTAGCACATAGCAAAAGCTTAATAAAATCGGGCATGGAGAAGCATACCTGTAATCCCAGCAGTATGGGAGGTTGAGGCAGGAGGATCACAGTCTGAGACCAGCCTGGGCAACCTAATAATGTAGTGAGACCTTGTCTAACATTGAATGTTAAAAAGGACTGGGGATGCAGGTCAATTGAAGGCCCAGTGTTCAATCTTCCAACCCTCCCCAGCCCTCAAAGAAAAGTTTAATAAATGTTTTGCTGCATTAAAATTAAAGTTGTATGACTTCAGCTGGATTTAGGCCACCATGAGGATGAGTATATAGGTAGAAGGGCTATTAATCTTAAGAAAGTATCCTCCTTAGGGGCTGGGGATATAGCTCAGTGGAATAAGCGCCTGCCTAGCAAGCGCAGGGTCCTGAGTTCAATCCCCAGTACCGCAAAAAAAAAAAAAAAAAAGAAAGTATCCTCCTTTAGGTTGGCCACCAGGCCACATGGTTAGGAAGGTAAGTGGAAGGAACTGCTAGGCTAAGGCCAGCCCTAGTGTCCCCCTTTAGGTGGAAGGATTCAGACAAGTAATCAGTGCGATGAAGAACTGAGAAAGATGACACAATGGAATTAGTAAACAGGAGTTTGTATCTTGGGGTGAACAGCTTTAGTGGACAACAGGAGGTTAAGGAGTGAATAAATGATGAGTTGCATTTTCAACAATATGTTCTTCATTTAAAAAGTTGATGACAAAAAAGAGAATAAAACAATTACTTGAGGGAATATTCGGATCAAAAAGAGTTTTTAGGGTTTTTTTCCCAAAGGATAAGTTTTAGTGGGACAGTAGGGAAGGAAATGAAGGCATTAGATGTTTTGACCACTGGATGTTAATGTCAAATTGGAACCATCATATCAGATACACTTGAAAATCATACTTTGTTTTAATTATCTCAGGTTTGTGGCACATGGATGGTACTGTTTGTTAAAATGATAATGAATTTTTAAAAATAATCATAGTTTCAATACTTGAACCACTGGGATTAAACCCAGGGTCATTGCACTGTGCTATATCACCTGCCTATCTTTCTTTCTCAGGGTGGCCTCAAATACCCAGTGGTCCTCCTGCCTTAGTCTCTTAGGTACTGGGATCACAGGCACGCATCACTGTACCTACCCTTTACTTTTGATTTTGAGACAGCATTTAAGTGGTCCAGACTGGGCCTGAATTTATTCTCCTGCCTCAGCCTCCCGAGTACTGGGGTTACAGGTGTGTGCCACTATGCCTAACCTTTACTTTTGATTTTGAGTCAGCATCTAAATGGTCCAGACTGGTTCTGAACCTCCCTTTCTCTTCAGCCTCCCAGAGTGCTGGGATTACAGGTATGTACCACCTGCCAGCTACTTCTTCATTTTTTTCTCCTCATAATTTTATTTCAGTTCCTGTTACCTTATAAGTAAATATTCCTTCTCTCTTGTTTGATCTATTGCAGTAGCCTTCTTAGCATTTCCTCTGACTTCGATGTCTTTTTGTTTCACATTGTTAAACTTTTAGTGTTTTCTATTTGATTTTAGAGTAGAGCCTTAGATAATAAGCTTAACCTTCAATATTGTATGTCTGTATGTATTATCCTGAACACACACTTCGAAGATATCAATATGCAAAGCAGCAACTATTGGTGGTTTTTGTTGTTGTTGTTGTTGTTGTTGTTTGCCTGTTTTGTTTTCTGTCTTTGGATGTTTGGTTTTTGTGTTTTTCTGTTGTTGAGAGGATTAGTGGTCTGACCAATTTTGCATGTCTGTATATGGGTTCATATATTTACACTTCGAAGATATCAATGGATAAAGCAATAACCACTGTTGAGACCATGTCACCTTGTCTATAGATCAGTTGTGATTGTACTATTTTTTGTGCTAATTGGTGTCTGTTTGTTAATATGTTTTTGTACTTTTATTTTTTTTTAAATAAAAAAAATAAAAAAAATAGTTAGGAAAAAAAAATAAGCTTAACCTTTACTGAGATTTATTGGGAATTTACTGTAAGTGAGACACTGTGCTAAAGGCTTTCAGTATTTATCTCATTTAACCAAACAGGCTTATAGAGTACAGTAGAGTAGAGTAGCACAGATGAGGGTACAAGCTCAGAGAGATTACATAATTTGCCTACTTTAATTGACAGAGTTATTCTTTTGTGGTATTTAAGTTCTAGAGTCTGCCCACACCGGGTTTTTTCTAGTCTTTTTTCCTCTACCTGTGTATTCAGTGTTCTTCCCTTTCCTGGTTTCTATCTCAGTCTTTTTCACTGTGTCTCTTTCTCTTTGCCATGTTTTCTTATTGAAACGCTCACTTCCCAACTCTTGAAATTCTGTTAACTTTTGGAGGTCACTCTAAGGCCTTCCCAAATTTTGCCTGTGCTGTAAACATTTTTTTTTCTTCTATTTTCATTTTTTTCTTTTGGTAATTTGGTCTTCCATTCCACTGTAGCAATTTATCCTTAAACTAGCAGCCTTCACTGTTCTTTTCCCTGTACACTGTTAATTCATAACTTTGCCACATCATTGAGAAAATAGAAACTATCAGGCTGGAAATTCTCCTTTGTGACACTTCATCAAACCTACCTATGCCTGTACTCACAGTCTCATTTTTATAAGCACTTTGCAGGCCTCTCTCTCCTTTGGCTATCCCCTTTATTTTAAGTATATGGCTCTTTTCCTGCTAGATCATCCAGTTGGTGATCATTCCTCTTGGTTCAGATATTCTTTGTTCTCTCACATCTCTATAAGACCCTTCCTGATCGCCACATTCCCTTTGGACTGCTGCCTTGTCTCTACCCTACTTTATGGCCAAGTTTCTAGATGTCCTCTTTACCTTCTTCATTTCCCATTTATTTTTGAACCTTTTCTAGGCTGTTTTCTGCCTAACTATGCTGCTGAAACTGCTCTTATAAAATCACTAACAAGCCAGAGGTAGTGGCACATGCCTCTAATCCCAGCACTTGGAAGGCTGAGGACTTACAGGAGGACTGCTGTAAGTTCGAGGCTAGCTTGAGCTACATAGTGAATTTAAGACCACCTGAAGTATACAGTGAGACCTTGTCTCAAAAAACACCCCCTATCACTAATGAATACTGTTGCTAAATCCAGTAGATGGTTTTGAGTCCTTACAGGACCCTTAACAGTCTGTAAAGGAATTCGTTTTCCTTTTAACACAGGTTTTCTTTTTCTTTCTTTTTTTTTTTTTTTTTTTGAGACTGAATTTCACTATGTAGTTTAGGACTCATTTAGCCCAGGCTGCCCTCAAACTTGCAGCAATCCTCCTGCCTCAGCCTCCTGAGTACTGGGATTATAGGCATGCACCCAGCCCTTTTCTGCTTTTAAAACCACATTTTCCTGTCTTTCTACCTACTTTTTTTGAGGCAGGGTCTTGTTATGTAGTTCAAACTGCCTTGAACTCACCATGGTTCAGGCTAGCCTGGAGCACACACTGTTCTACCTCAGCCTCTTGAGTGTTATAGACTTGCGCCACCATACCTCGCTTCAGTCATCTTTGAAAGCTCTTCTTGTTATCTTGAAATACTGGATTCTTTCATTGCTTGATCCTAGACCACCTTCTTTTTTCACTTGATACACATTTTTTCCTATGTACTCTCATTCCTTTGTTACTGTTTATATGGTGGTAACTCCCAAATTTGTAACACCCACCTTAGATCTATCTGAGATCACTTGTTATGTTGGGCCACTGATGTAAAATCTCACTTGAATATCCTGTAGGAGCCTTTGTGTCTCCTACCTTGTCCATAAATTTGATCCTCCTCTAACTTGCACATCTTACTAAGTAGCACTTCTAGCCCCTGCTCAGGCCAGAATCCTAGGGAATTATACTTGTTTCTCCTTCTCCCTCTCCTTATCCTTCACCCTTTCTTCCTCCTTCAGTTGTGTTGATTCTATCTTCAGTATTTACCTGAACATAATTACTTGCCATCACCATATTCACATCGAGGTCCTTCAACTCTTGCTTGGCCTATTGGAATAGTTACCTAACTGGCTTCGCTGCTTATATTATACTTTTTAATGGTGTTGGGAATTGAACTCAGGGCCCTTCATGTGCTAAGCAAGTATTAGTTTACTGAGCTGTACTTCTAGTTCCATGCTCTTCTAATTTCTCATTGCAATTAGCATAAAACATAAAGTTCTTAATTTGGTTTGTGAAATCCTGAGTGGTCTGACTTCTGTCAATACTGGCTAATTTTTTTTTCTTTTTTTTTTTGTGACAGGGCCTTACTGTATAGCGCAGGTTGGCCTTGAATTCACTACCTTGAGCTTCTAACTCCTGTGATTCTGCCTCAGCCTCCTGAGTGCTGGGATTACAGGCACGTGCCACCATGCCCAGCTAATCTTGTTCCTATCTCAAGGCCACATATACTGGTTCTTCTGCCTGGAATTCTTTTTAACTCAGTGATGACTTGAAGTCTTTTAGGTTTCATATTAAATACTATTTCTTCAAAGATACCTGCTTTTATACTTATAATGGTTCCTTCTCTCTCCTGTAATAGTATTTATCACAATTTCTAATACTTCTTGTTGGCATATTGATTGATTGCTTGTTTACTGTACTACATAGGCAGAGAATGTGTATGTTTTATTTGCAATTTTATGTCTAATAGTGTTTTTTTGTGATATCTCACATCTAACTATATCTTTAGCTCTTTTTTTATTTTTACACAGGGTCTTGCAAGAGTACTCAAACTTTGGATCCTACCTCAACTTCCCAGAGTGCTGGGATTAGAGGAATGTGCTATAATGCTTCACCTCAGTACTTCCTATAGCATACAATAGTCACCTAATAAATATTTACTGAGTAAATGAGAGAGATATAAACATTAATCAAAGAGCTTGGGCTGGAGCTCAGTGGTGAAGTACTTAATATAAAGATTGATCAAGGATTGATGAACAATAATAGCTTTAAATTATACATATTATATATTCAGTTATTTCAGTAGACTTAAGATTATTCAGATTTTCTGTTTATTCCTATGTGGAATGAAAATTATATATCCTGGGTTTTATTAACTTCATCTAAATTTTAAAATTTATTGGCAAAAAGTTAATACTATCATACTTATTTGTTCTTCATGTCTACTGGATTTGTAGTGATTCCATGTTTCTCATTTGATATTGGCCATTAGCATTTTTTCTTTTATTTTTATTTTTGGCTATAAATAATATATATGTATTATTTTATAGTTCTATTTTTTCTTTTTGGTTCTGGAAATAGAACTCATGATCTCGTGCTTGCCAGAACAGGGTTCTTACTATGCAGTTTTTTTTTTTTTTTTTTTTTTTTTTTTTTTTTTTTTTTTTTTTTTTTTTTTTTTTTTTTTTTTTTTTTTTTTTTTTTTTTTTTTTTTTTTTTTTTTTTTTTTTTTTTTTTTTTTTTTTTTTTTTT
>PVLD010018076.1:0-16386 GCA_004027595.1 Dinomys branickii | reverse complement strand
TTTATAGTTATCTATCTAGTTCAGAAGTTCAGCAGACTTAGCTGGTTTCTCTACTTCAAGAACACAAGATTTGGGCTGAGGATATAGCTCAGCAGCACAGTCTCTGCCTGGCAAGAACAAGGTTCTGAATTTGATTTCCAGTACTGAGGGGGAAAAAAAAAAGAACACAAAATCTATATGAAGTTGATGATAGGGCTATACTCTTTTCTGAAGGTTCTCCTTTCTAAATATTCATTCGTGTTGTTGGACTTCATTTCCACGAAGCTGTCCAGGCCATCTTTGGGGTTCTTAATGGATAGCCAAGGTTGAGTACCGCTAGTAGAGAGACCTTGGGCATAAACCTGGTAGCCTCAAATCTGGTGATGCTCCTCTTCCTGGCAAATTCTCAGGATGGCACATAGCATGATATGGCAAGATAAAGAGAGTATGTGTGTACATGTTTCTGTCTTTTATTCTTGATTTGTCTTTTTTTAAAAATAGTGCTTGGAATTGAACCCAAGACCTCACAATGTGAGGCAAGCAGTGTACCAATCCATCTATACCCAGTCCATAGTCTTGTTCCATCTTAATATATATATATATATTTTTTTTTGCAGTACTGGGGATCGAACTCAGGACCCTGCGCTTGCTAGGCAAGCGCTTATTCCACTGAGCTGTATCCCCAGCCCCCATCTTAATAATTTAATTGGCCTTTTCAAAGAGCTCTTACTTCATTGATTTTTTTCTATTGTGCTTTGTTTTCTTTCTCATATCAATCATCTTCATTTTTTTCTTTCTATTTTGGGTATATTTTGCTGGTCTTTTTGTAGCTTTTTAAGATAGGTGCCTAAATCACTAAGTTTTAGTCCTTTTTTATTTTATTTTTTTTAAATTTTTTTTCCTTTTTTATTTTAAAGAGGAAAGAAAGCAAAGCAACAATGATAAAAATAAAACACAAAACAATAAAAGAGATACAAAACTTCAAAACAAGTAGGTAGGAAATTAACAATAGTTGTTACATTATATATTGTTATCTCCAATGAAGTTGCTCAGATTATCAGATGTAAGAATATGAGATTGATCAAATGATTAGAGAATAAAAAATAATTTTAAAAAACATTAGAAATGATGCAGAGTTTCATTAATCAAGATGGTAGGAATTCAGTAGTGGTTGTTGTATTGCATATTGTTCTCTTCAAATTAGTTGTTCAGATTACCAGATATAAGCATGCAAAATTGGTCAAAAAATTTTAAGCATTAACTGTTCCTTTCAGTTAACCAGTAGACATCAGCAGTACAATGATCCCAGCTATCCTTGTATATCCATATATATTTTTTCCCTTTCTTTCTTTTCTCCTTTCCCTCATCCCAGTTG
The DNA here is from genome assembly GCA_004027595.1 of Dinomys branickii. Taxonomy (NCBI): domain Eukaryota; kingdom Metazoa; phylum Chordata; class Mammalia; order Rodentia; family Dinomyidae; genus Dinomys; species Dinomys branickii. The sequence continues at coordinate 15,032 of PVLD010018076.1, read as the reverse complement.
TTCCTTCCCTTAGAGCAGTTCCTTTGACTTTCACATTATCTGTTGTACTTTTCTGGTTTTAAATACTTGTTTTTGAAACTGTGTCTCACTGTGTTGCTCAGATTAGTTTCCAGCTCCTGGGGTCAGGTGATCTCCTCATTCAGGTAGCTCTGGTAATTTTTTTCTAATATATGTACTGAAAACTAAATTTTCCTCTAAGCCCAGCTTTAGTCTTACCTTATAAGGATTTTTTCCCCAATTATTTTGCTACGAAAGCTTTCAGTCATACAACAAAGTTGAGAAGATTTTTCAGAAAGAATGTTCATGTATTCGCACTACTTTCTACTATTAACATTTTTTTTGTGCTTGCTTTGTTGTATATCTATCAATTTCTTTCTCTGTAACCATCTATCAATTCAGCTTATATTCGATGTTTCCATAAGTAGTTTTATTTTTCCATTTTTTTTTTTTATTTTATTTTTTTATTTTTCCATTTAAAATATTTTTTATTTTCATTTTTATTTCACCCCCGTAAATTATTTGAAGTTTACTGGTTAATTTCAGAACTTGGGTTATTGGTTTTCTTCTTTTTGGTACTGGGGATGGAATGCAGGGCCTTCATACTTAGCTATGTCTTCAGCCCTTTTACATTTTTTGAGACAGTGTCTTGTTAAATCACTTTGTTGTTTGGGGTGAGATGGGGACTCAAATTTGGCAGTCCTTATGCCACAGCCTCCCAAATTGCTGAGATTACAGGTATGTACCACCACACCTGGCTTATTGATTTTTAGTTTAATCCATTGTGTTTATAGGATATACCGTTTGAAATTTGTTGATACTTTATGGCTTAGAATATGGTCTATTTGTTAAAGTTTCATGAGCACAATAAATGTGTGCTTTATTGTTGTTGGTTTTAGGGTCCTATGTATGTCAATTAAACTTTTTGTTATTCTATAACTTTTGATTTCTTTTTCATACTTATTTTGTCATTTGCTGAAAGAGGAATACTAAAATATCAATATAAAAGTCTTATAAATCAGTGAGAAAAGGCATTACACACACACACACACATACACACACGGACACACACACACACACTCTCACATAAATGAGGAAAAGACTTGAATAGGCACTTCAAAAGGAAAAAACCCAAATGGTACCTAAGCACAGGAGAGGTGCTCAATATCAGTAGTCATCAGGAATTTGTAAATACATTACGAGTTAAACAGTATCCCAATAAAAATGCTAAAATAAAAGCACTGACAAATCGCTTATCGGCCTTTTGGCTAAGATCAAGTGTAAAAGCACTGACAGTATTAAGTGCTAACAAGGGTGTGGAACACATCACTAGTGGGAATGTCATTTGGCACAAGCACTTTAGAAAACCATTATCTTTTTAAGCTAAACATACCTTATCAACAAGCATTTCTACTGTGTGCTCAAGAGAAATTAGTGCATTTTTCCACCAAAAATTAAGTACAATGTTCACCAAAATCTATAAGCAACCCATATTCCACCGATAGTAGAGTAGATTATAGGATAATCACACAATGGGATACTGCACAGCATTGGAAATAAACTACTGCCAGGATCCAAAATGGCTAAATTTTATACATATAATATTGATCAAGAGAAGCCAGACTAGCAAAAGAAATCAGACTTAAAGTGACATACAGCATTACTGTGCAGATGAAGTTTATGAATAGGTGAGACTAATTTATGGTGCTAAATGCTGGAATGTCTTTACTTTTAGGAAGAATATTGACTAGGAAGGGAACACAAACAAGCCTTATGGGACTCTAGAAATATTCTGTATCTTAACATGATGATTGGTTATGTGGGTGTATATATGTAAAATTAGTTGAATTCTGTGCTCAATATGTGTGTACTTTATTATGTGAAGTTATATCCCATGCTTATAATATCAGCACTTGGGAGACTGAGCGATTTAAAGCCCAGCCTGGCAACTTAAAAACTTAGTGAGACCCTGTCTCAAGATAAAAAAAGTGCTAAGGGTGTAGCTCAGTGTAAAGGCCCTGATTTAATCATCAGTTCCACAGTCAATCAGTCAATTAATCAAAAACAGGCCCAACCTAAGGGCACACACCTGTAATCCCAGCCTCACCCTGGGAGGTTGAGGCAAAAAGTTCACAAATTCAAGTCCATCCTGGGCAACTTAGTGAGACCCTGTCTCAAAATTTAAAAGAAAAGGGAGGGAGCTGGGATGTAGCTAAGTATGAAGGCCCTGGGTTCAATTCCAATACCATTATCAAAACAGATGGGATTTTAACCTGAGTGATGAGTTAGCAAATCTCCAGCCCAAAAAGCATCTATAAAGTTTACTAAAGCTAGCATGATGGTGCACACCTGTAATCCCAGCATTCAGGAAACTCAGGAAGGAGGCTACCTTGTGAGTTTTTTTTTTTTTTAATCTGATTTTGTTTTTAATTATTATGGTCACATACAAATTTGTGCTGATGTTGTACTTTCCTGACTTTAGTCCTAATGGGCTGACAAGAAGCAGCACTACCAATTACAGTCTTTATTTCTGAATAGCTGTTTAGATACTATCCTGAATAGTAACTTGGTCTGACCTAAAGAATTCAAAAGTTAAGTCTAACTTGCTATTGCATCAGGTTTTTAAAAGGATCTGAAATTATAGATCAACTATAAAATGTGAGAAGTATTAAATATTCTTTATTTGGTATTACACATACACCACACTAAAACGCCTTTCAGTAAGTCAAAGGCAGTGCTTTTTAGATACAGGGAGTTCTAATTAAATTGGCATAAAGACCAAAAATATAAATGTTGCTTCCTTGTCTTCAACCACTCCTTTTAACCTTTATTAGCCTTTATGTATGCTAATCAACACAAATTGCAACAGGGAGTCTTGATTGGTTTTGAGCCAATGAAGTATTTCCCTAGTATTTAAACATATTCACATAACCAGTTGTACAAATCTAAATATAAAGCCAACCTTCAGTAGCTTTTGAGATGACATTCTCAATCTTTGTGATAAGTCAAACATCACTAATCAATTCTAACCATACATTTAGAAAGGGAAAACAGTGATAGTACTTACTGAACTGGAATTAGTATCAAAACTTGAAAAAAAAAAGATACCCATTTAACTACAAATTTAACTACAAGCCAATTTTACTTAAATCAGGACTGGCCAACAAAAATATTGTATCAGCTACTCATGCTCTGTATTTTGGTGTATGAGATCTACTAAATTATGGTACACGTAAAAAAGCCATGAGACATTTCTGTTCTGCAGTCAGTAAGGCAGTGACTGTTATTCATTAGTAGCTTTTTTGAGGTAAACCATTAAATCTACCCTTTCCGCTTTCTTCTTGATGCCAGTGAGCATCATTTTTGTTCCAGGGATGTACTTCTTGGGATTCTCCAAATACTCCATCAATGTATCCTCTCCCCAGGTGATGCTTTGTGCTTGTTGGCATCTGTGTGAGAGAATCCAACGGCCTGATCTGCTACAAACAGACCATGGATATTTGGTCCGGTCTTGTGCTTGCCTCTCTTCTCCACAGTGTGGCAGGTGCTATGCCCCTGAGCTGTATCCCTGGCCCTGGGTACATTTCTGTGTAAAAATCTTGCTTTTCTAAACATCATCCATTTTTGCACTGCTCTTTCCTCATTACCACAAGGAAGGTTCCAGTTCAGAAGCCACATATCCCTCTCTCTACTACCTTATGAGTTTGAGGCAAGCCTGACTATAGTGAGACCCTGTCACAAAAATAAAATAAAATTCTCCAAAATGGCCAATTCCCCCTCCAAAAAATCCCCCCAAAAACTCACACACCATTTTAGTACTCTTGATATCAAATCGGTGGCATACAACAATTGATGCTTGAAAAACTTTAGAAATTCACTAAAACAGTGGGGCTCTGCAGTGGTCTCGCTTCAGTGTTCCTGTCATCCTTTTCCCAGCTCATTTGGCATGTAGGTTTTGCCAGTGTGGATAGGCTGTGAGGGTCAGCAGCTTCAATGCTGTAGTTGAAGGGTGCTTACTCACTTTGGATAGTAGGTGATGATCATGCTTAGTAGCAGTGTTAGTGGAAGTGAGCATACTGGGAGTGGATGAATGGCACGGGCCATCAGCTTGGCTGGGTTGAGGCATGTGACTGGGGCAAGCGTACCTCTGACTCAGCCTGGGTACGTGTACAGGGGTGACAATAGGCCCAACAGAAAGTAGAAGTTAGGGTAGAATTGAAAATGTCCTTAAGTCTGAAATCATGCTATCCTTCTGTACACACAGACCCAGGAATAAAGAATAAAAGCTTACTGGCTTCAGGTTGATAAGCATCACCTGCATTTCAACACTGGGTGACATCTAAGCTATGCAGACATAGAAGTGACTAATAAAAAGCCTAGTTTAATCATAAGAAAAGAAGCAAAAAGGAGATTAAGCGGAGGCATCTGTGCAATATGTGGGGTGAGACAGATTTCACAGATTTAGCCCAGAATAATAATAAAGGCAAGAAAGAAATAGTCAGGCATGGTGGTGTATGCCTGTAGTCCCAGCTGAGACAGGAGGACTTACACAAAATAAAGGAAAAAAAAAGGGAACCTGGGGATGTAGCTCAGTGTGAAGACCCTAGGTCAGTGGTGACAAACTATGGCATGCATGCTGTGGCAGGCTATTTGTTATCATTGAAAGTTCTAAAAGGTTTGCTATCACTGCCCTAGGTTCAATACTCAGTAGCACATTCACACACATGTACACGCACAAAAGAACTATAGTAACAACAACCTTCAGAAGTAAAGCAAATGAAATCATAATCCAGCGTTGTTATAATAAATTGTTCAATATGTCCAGTTTTCAACAAAAAATTATGAGACATGCAAAGGTGCAGCAAATTGTGACTCATATTTAGGAAAAAATAAGTTGATAGCTATCTGCAGGTGTTCCTAAATCCTGGGTTTAGTAATCTTCAAGCTATTATACATGTGTTTAAGGACCTAAAGAAAATCATGTTTGTCTCTCTCTCTCTCTCTGTCTCTTTCTCTCTCTATATATCTGTATCTATCTACATATATATAAAACATGAAAAAATAGAAAAGAAAAAATAGAGGGATAAAAATCTATATATCTATCTATCTATCTATATATATATATATTTTTTTTTTGGTGAGACAGGATCTCAGTATGTAGTTCAGGCTGGCCTTGACTTGTGTAGCCCACGATGACCTTGAATTTACTGCAGTCCTCCTCCCTCACCCTCCCAAAATGTTGGGATTACAGATGTTGCCACCATGCCCCAGCTAAACAGTTTTTTTTAAAGCATGACCATAGTGAGTCAGTAAATAGAAATACTTAATAAGAAGATAAATTAATATGTGTATGTAAAAAAGCAAATGTTACCAAAGAGAATGTACTAATGGAAAATAAATGTTTGAAAGGTAATGGTAATTAGCTATTAGGAAAATACAAGTTAAAGTTGCAGTAAATTATCACCATACACCTATCAGAATACCTAAAATAATAAATAGTGATAGCACCAAATGTTTATCAAAATGGGGATAACCTGGATCATTCGTGCATTGCTAGTGGGAATGTAAAATAATGTATCTATTCTCAAAAATAATTTGGCACTTTCTTATGAAATTGAATTGTCACCATATGATTCAGCAGTTCTACTCCTAGTTACACACTCAAGAGAAAGAAAAGCATATGGCTGTATAGAACCATGTACATGAATGTTCACAGCAACATTATTCATAATAGCCGCAAAATAGAAATAACCCAGTGTCCGTCAACTGACGATGGGTAAACAAGATATGGTATGGCTATTAAGAAAATAGTAACTGACTATTCAGCATGAAGGAAATATTAACTGACTATTAAAAGGCATAAAGTACTGATACACGTAACAACACTGAAAACATTATGCTGAGTGAAAGAAGCCAGTCATAAAAGATCACATTCTATATTATTCCATTTATATGAAGTGTCCGTTAACAGGTGAATCTGTAGAGTTAGATAGTAGAGTAGTGGCTGCATAGGACTAGGTAGCATGCTGGAAAATGGTTTCTTTTAGGGATAACAAAAATGTTCTGAACTTGATTGGGATGATGGTTTACAACCATATGAATATACTAAGAATCGTTGAATTATGCCCACTGAAAAGTGGGTAAAATATACAGTGTGTGAATTATTTCTCAATAAAGTTAATAACAAATGATTTTTTCTAGTACCAAGAGTTGAACTCAGGGGTGCTGTACCACTGAGCAACATTTCCACCCCTTTTCATTTTTTATTTTGAAACAAGGTCTTGTTAAGTTGCCCAAAGTGGCATTGAAATTGTGACCCTCATGATGCAAGTCTTCTAAGTAGTTGGCATTATAGGTGTGTAACACCAAGCCTACATATTGATGAAATATCTAAAGGAGTTTAGCAAGGTCGCATGCTATATACCATTAGTATGCAAAAAGTTTCATATTTCTGTGTGCTAGCTAGAAATAATCTAAAAATGAAATTAAGAAAATAATTTTATTCATAGTAACAACAAAAAGAATAAAATAGATATAAATTTGGTAGAAACAGTAGAAGACTTGTATGTTAAAAATTAAGGATCACTGCTGACAGAAATTATTTTAAATTTTAGTTTTTATTTGTATTTTGGAGACCGGGTCTCATTAAGTCATTAAGATGCCCAAGCTGGGCTCAGATTTGGGATCCTTTTGCCTCAGGCTCCTAGAGTGCTGGAATTACAGGTGTGCACCGTCACACTCAGATATCCCAGCGTTCTTTTCTCCTTTTGTTTAAAACAGGGTTTTGGTATATAGTTTAGGCTGGCCTTGAACTCACTATGGCTATGGCCCAAGCTGGCCTTGAGCTCTCAATAATTCTCCTGCCTCAAACTCCAGACCACTGAGATTACAGACATGCTGAAGCACTCTTGGATCTTTTTTTTTCTTACGTGCACATGCACTGGAACCTGAATCTAGAGTCTCTTACATGTAAGTGCTTCACTACTGAGCTAGGTACATATCTGGCTAGTATTTGTAATCTTTTTTTCCCCAAGTACTGGGGATTGAACCCAGGGCCTTAGCACTGATCTAAATAGCACCCCACACACTCTTTTTTTTTTTTTTTTTTTTCACACACTCTTTTTGATACAGGGCCATACTAAGTTGCCCAGGCTGGGCTTGAACTTGGAGACCTTTTGCCTCAGTCTTCCAGAGTGCTGAGAAATTGACAGAAATTAAAGAAGCTCTCAGTAAATGGAATGGCTGTTCATGTTCATGAATTAGGAAGACTCAGTTTTGTCAAGATGGCAGTTTTCCAGATATTGATCTATAATTTCAGTCTATATCAAAATTTCAGTAGCCTTTTATTTTCTTTTTAGGATTTGACAGACTGACCCAGGACAATTTTGAAAAGGAAAATTGGAAGAATTATACTACTTGATTTCAAAACTTACTGTAAAGCCACAATTATTAAGACTGTGTGGCATTGCTACAAGGCCAAGTATATAGATCAATGGAGCAGAATTTAGAGTACCCAAAGATACCTTTATACTTAGAATTAGTCGATTTCAACAAAGGTATGTTTTTAATCTAAGATTGCTCTATTTCAACAGCCCCAGGGTAAAGCAGTCTCTCATAGCATGTGCTGCAGTATAACTCAGACTGCATTGCAATCAAGCCAGCAAATGCATCACTGTCTGCTGAGTAAATTGCTACATCATCCTTGATGCTTGGCATGTTATAGTGCTGGGATCAGTGTGGGCTTCTAGTTGGATTTTGTTCCAGGTATGTGTCTACCTTGGACACTCATGTAGATTCATGGTAGATTAAACTGGGGATGCTTTGCATTGGGAGAAATGACTGGGTTTTTATTTCCTGCCTTTTAATATTATGGGAAGATTGTGGGCATCCATGAAAAGAGTAAGAACTCTAGCTTTGCTTTTGGATCTGAGTATGCTATATTAGTATTGGTTGTTTTAGAAAGATCCCTTTTGTGAAAGGAAGTATAAACTTAATTACTGAGTTTGCCTCTTCTGTATGTTTTTCTGATACAGTCTAGTGTAAAACTGAGTGCTTTAATTACTTTTTGAATCTTTGTATAACAATGGCAAAGAATACTTCTTTTTTGGACATGACATACGTGCCTAGAAGTGTATAAAACTGAGCTGCTTCTACATCTGTGCCTGCTATAACTGTCCTGAACAAATACTTCACTGATTTATTTTTGAGACATTTTATTTTGGACAGTATAGCTCTTCAAACCGAGTAAACTTGACTGTCTTTTTTGGCCATTGGCATAGTATAGAGAGAGTATAGTGCAAAATGGTACAGACCAGATAACAACCCAGGGCTTCATTTTTTATTGTGGCTAGTGGTCATGTTAAGATGACTTCAAATTGGGTCACCTGGATATACTAAGATTTTTTTTGTATTAATCATTTATCTTGCTTGATCATTTGTTATAGATATGTTCCAGGTTATTTTTGCATTTCTCTTTTGGAAAAATTTCCTGGAAGGTTAATAAGCTCTTAGTATGATTGTCATCAGAGTATTAACTATTTCTGTTCATCATTTTTGTGGGAAAATTCTTTTCTATGGTACATGATTCAGGTTAGTTATGATCCTGGTGAATTATACCATTCATATATTGTATCAGGAAGTTGGCATTCTGTAGATGCTAAGCTGTTAGTGTCCTTTGGCATTATTTTTTTCTTGCATTACCAGGGAATAATATTATGCACATTTACTTAACTAGAACCTCAAGTAGGTAGATGCTACTGTATAATCAGTTATTGTTTATTCTTTAAACTTTTATGTAGATTTGCTTTCATAGTAATACCCGTGTCCCAGTAATCTTTTTAAGCAGGATTTTTCTTCCCTGTTTAAACTAGGTTAGATTTCTTTGTCCAAAGTATTTGTCTGATCCCTTTTCTCTCTGAAGATTTTATCCATATCTTTTCTGAATCCATTTTGTATTAGCACCATTCTTATTTTCAAATTCTGGTGAATAAAATCTTTGTGTATCTATCTGTACCACTACTTTGACCTGAAAATTAGAATTATGGCTCCCATTTTATTCAGAGTTCCTTCGTAATGTAGTATGTTTCCTTTGCACCTGCTTTCTATCCCTCTTAATCTACTTTCCCCACTTGGAGTAAGATGGTCAGTGTTATTTATTTTGCTGGATCTCAGAAATTACCTACTTAGTTTATACTGTCCTCCCTCTGGACTTAATGACCCCATTCTTTCTTGGCTTAATTGTCCTTGTAAACTTTGCCTTCTTTTTGCCCTGGGCCCTCCCTGTCATGTGCTCCTGGCAGACAGGAAAGGCAGTGGAGCTTTTCTCTGGTGACTGTCAGAAAAAAGTGACTATTACTGAAACGTTACCTTCAACTAAAAGCTGCTATTTTCTAATTACACAAGGGTTTAGATTTCTCCCCTCTCCTCTCAGTCTGTTTGGAAAATCAATTAATTCTCTGTGTGAACAAATGTAGGGGGGAAAATGTGAAAAAGAGGAAAGGTGGAGAAATACAGAAATTGAGGACAAAGTAGACAAAACCCTGTAGTTTGAGGCCATCAGGAATAATCTAACTGAAGCAGGGCCAAGAAGTAGGCAAAGGTGTAGTGTCTCTTGTCCTGCTGGGTTTTAAGCAGCTGCAACAGGAGGAGCAACTGCGGCTTGTATTTACAAAGCCAAAATCTGAAGAAAAGGCTTCCTTTCCTTTACCATCTTGATATGAAGGGCTCTGCAGAGGAAAATAAGGAGATGAGATATTACATGCTTCAAAGGTAAGTTTTAGATGCTGTATTTGGACACTATTTACCTTTTAAAACTGTACAGCACTGACAATTAAGCCCTAGAATTTATGGGAAATTTGATTGGATTTTGTGTATGTGTCTGTAAGAAAATGAAGGATGTTATGCTTTTAAAAGAAATAAGTAAAAACTGGCATGTTTGCTCCTGAATTTTTAAATCTTTGTTTTTACATTCAGAATTTGAATGAAAGGTACAGGACTCCATAGGTAATGCTGTAGCTGTGTTGAAAACAAGCACCTTTTTGTGGATTTGCTGTCCAGTTATTCCATTAAGGAAGTTCACTGGATTTGGCTGGTATTTCAAGAGCAAAGTCTCTTCAACATTGTGGAGGAAGGATATTCTTTGTAACATCCTGTCGAAAGTAGTTTTGCTGAAAACCTTTTCAGGATATGTCACTGGGGCCCGAAAAGACGCCTGCTGTAGTTGCCTCGTTGTATCATTGGTGAAGATGTCAAGCTCCTGTTACCCATGTGTCTTTCTTCGTGTTAGAAATTGGGCTAAAGAGGAAATGCGTGGGACTTCAGTCCATAAAAGATCAGAATGATTTGTTTGATAGTAGTCATTAAGGGTCCCTCTGTTAGCTTTTTTGTCCATTTGCTTGCTTTGTAATCTAGAGTTTTATTTTGAATAAAATTACCTGAAAATTAGAGTTAGACAGAAGCAAATAGTAAAGATGAACTGAGTTGGCAAAACTTGACTTTAAGATTAGTCTTTACTTTTCACCCTTTGAGGAGAAAACTGTAGTTGGTTACTTTGACATACTAATCCTTTCTTTAAAAATTGACTATTATCCCATGGCCATTGGGCAGATACTATATTTTTCTTAAGATTAGTTCAACTTTGCCTATTAGATACATAAAGCATATTTTTATTGAATATATGACAGTAACTTGAAGTTTTTTGTGACTTTTAAAATTACTTTTTTAATCACTGGGAGTGGTGGTACGAGCTTGTGATCTTCGTACTTGGCACAAATAAAAATTTACACATTGGCATATTAATCCACTATGCAGAAGGCTTGGTGCAAATACAAGGCCAGCCTGGACTACACAGGGAGACCCTGTCTCAAAAAAAAAAAAAAAGAAAAAGAAAAAAACAAGAGAAATTGCTTTTGTCTTTTTATCAGTGTTCATCCTCTTTTTTTTTTTTTTTTTTTTTGGTCTTTTTGAGACAGGGTCTTGCTATACCTTTCAGGCTGGCCTTGAGCTTACAAAGTAAGCTCACACTGCCTCACACTCACAGTGATCCTCCTGCCTGAGCCTCCCAGGTGCTGGGATTACAGGCATGTACCATCACACCTGGCTGTCATCTTCACTTTTTCATAACTTTAAGATTATGTATATTTAGTATGTCTCCTCTCAGGTCAATATAACCATATAAGTTACTTATTTATAGTATTATCAGCCACTCTTTCAGTCCTTGAGGGAATTCAGATTTGCAATGATTAGTATAGGAGTCATATATTGGGGGCTTATATGAAATTTAAAAGATATGGAAAGAAAAGATATGAGTAGTTTGTTCTCTAAAACCATCTGTTAAAAAATGACAGCAACAATAAGCCAACTACTTCATCTTTGCTCTAAAGGCATAATTCTTAATATGTATATACAATTCTTAGAAATTCTAAACTGTAACCTTATTCAATGCAATTTAAATAAGACTACTGTACAGTGGTCAAACTCAGGGACTCTGGAGTCAGGTAGGCTGGATTTAGATCTCAGCTTTGTCATCTTTACTTGTGTGTCTCATCACAGGGATGTTACTTAATTTCTCTGAGCCTGTGTTTCCTCACAATGGTGCTCAAACATAGCATTATTGCAGAGATTAATATGCCAGTGCATGTGAAGAGCTAGCACAGGGTCTCATAGCAAGTATTCTGAAATGTTTATTTTATTTAGTTTTTGATAATTAGTAATTAATAAGTAATCATCATATTTAAAAATGAGCAGTTTTTATTTGTGCCAAGAACCCCTTGTGCGAGAAATACAAAATGAGTAAAAGTCTTCAACTTTTAGGCATGATTAAGAGCTCCTGACTTCAAGGAACACACTACCAAGTAAGGCATATGTGTAAACTCATGTAATAGTCCAGTGTGATTAGGAGGAAAGATGTATGTGCAAGTTCTGGTGAAGTACAAGAAAAGCTCGGTTACTTCATTAAGGGTTGAAGCTGAAAGGATCAGTGTGAGCAAAGGCTTGCTGGGAAAACTGAGTTTTTTGTTTGCTTGGCTTATGGTGTGACCCATGACCTTGCACATGCTTTGCCACTGAACTATATCCCCTAGCCTAGCTTTGCTGCATTTTGCAAATTAGTATTATTATTTTTTGGCAGTACCAGGGATCAAACTCAGGACCTTGTGCTTGCCAGGCAAGCGCTTATTCCACTGAGCTATGTCCCCAGCCCTGTTGCATTTTGAAGGATGAACTGAAGTAATACTGGCAGACAAGGAAGGGAAGAATATTTGTGACAGAACAATGGGTATGAAAGTGACAGACAATAGCATGATATGTTTCAGAAACCATAAGCAGAGAATAAAGTGCAGTGCAGAAATGTTTAGTCATTTCTCATCATGCAGGAAGAATGAACTTCACTTTTTAAAAGTTCTGGTCCAGCTTTTACGGGATTTGCATTTTTATTTTAATTTTTCTGATTTCCCTCATCTTTCTGCTTCACCACTGTTTCATGTATCAGCTAGCCTCATATAGGGCACATAAGTGTATTTGTCATTCAAGGAGTTATGTTTTTAACATTTACTCTTTTAAATGGCATATAGGTAGGGAGAGGAGGCAAAAATCTTATGCACTGGTGGATTTTTTTGTTGTAAAAGTCAAGTTGTAATAGATTTGAATTGCCTTTACTCTCTTGCTTTATACTTTTGCTGAAAAGCATCTAAATGTGATAGAAAAATACAAGTTCCCAAAATCAGTCATAGTTTGTATTTTGATTGATATTTGTGTCCTCAGATTTTAAATACCAGTGGGACATGAAATAGAGGAGTATGTTCAGAGGGTTGAAGATATAATGAGGACAGATAAGGAAATGATGCTGTCACACTTATAGACCTAGATTTCAATTTGTGAGTGCCTGCATGGTATTATTCTCTTTGTTGCCTTTAAAGACTTTTCTTTTTCTTTATGGCACTATGGATTGAGCTTAGGGTCTTACACATGGTAGGAAGTGCTCTACCATTGAATTACATCCCCAGCCCTTTTTATTTTCATTTTTGTTTTTATTTTGAGACAAGATCTTAGTAAGTTGCTCAGACTGGCCTTGAACTCATAATCTTCCTGCCATAGTCTCCAGAGTAGCTGGTATTGCAGGTGTGCAGCATCACACCTAATTTAATTTTTCTAATATAAAAACCTTATGTCTAGCCACAGTGAACACCTGTGTCCTCTATACAGAGACTCCGGTGTGGGTTTTTAGGAGGTGGCCAATGAATTCCTGATAGGTTTGATGAACACAGTGTGTTTCCAGATGTCTGAGGTCAGATAGCTGTAGGTCTTGGAGATGGCATCAAAGGTGGCTTTGTTGAAGTTGATGTTGCCCAGGGTAGCAGTGCAGCCTCTGGCCCAGGTGTAGCAGTATCAGTTTTGGCCTTCAGCAGCAGCTTCTTGGAAATGGGCTGAGATGATGCTAATGCTTCTGAGGGTGAGACGAGGTGCATTAGCACAGAGCTGGAGCAACCTGTCATCTTGCAGGAGAGCACATGGGCCTTGCTGATGGCCTTTCCACATTGGGTCAGTGGAGAGCTTGGCCAGGGTGGATGGCCTCTGGGATGGTGGTGGCTACCTCCTTGGAGCACTTAACACCCAGATCAACAGGACAGTTGTAGTCTTTGATGGCAACAAATGCCTGAAACTGGTCTGCTAGCCAGAGCAAGTCTGCTTTTGCACCTGCACCCTGCATAGTCTTCAAAACCTCATCCTGGAGAGAGCCCTTAGAAAAAAGCCAATGATCTCAGGTTACTTGATGGGCAGAGAAAAGGGGCAGATCTTATGTCCTTGACCAAATGGTCTAGCTTGGACAGGGATCTGCGCCTTATCCTTGACCTTGACTTTTTGAGCCCAAACCTGCTCCCATGCATTGGCAAAGCCACCTTGAAGGTCACCATAGCTACTCCTGGCGGGGGTGGAGTGGTACAGGCTTCAACTGCATTGAAATAACTTGCTGTTTGATGTTTTCCCAGGGAAGAAGCAGTAAGTTTTTTTAAAAGTCAACTTTATTGAGGTATAATTTACAATCAAATATGTCTATTTTATACAGACCAATGAGATTTTTTATAAAATCAAGTTTGGTTATTAATTTATCTACAGAAAGTTCACCTTCTAAAAATTATAGTTTTATGGTTTTCCCATACATGTCAACATGTATAACCATCACCATAATCGAGATTAAGCTGTAAAATATTTCTATCATCCTCATTCCCCCTCTGCAGTCATTTGCGCCAATTCAGCATGCTGATCACCTTTCTGCACTGTAGATTAGTTATCTTCATTTCATGATGTCATATAGGTGGAGTCACACAGTATGTGCTCTTTGGGTCCAGTTTCCTTCTCGGTTTCTGAGATTCATTTATGTTATTACTCAGTCTGATACACTGATAGCGATCCATAAACTTGAGCCTGAAAAGAAATGAATGCAAGGTGAATAAAGTTATAGATAAGAAAGTAGTTTTTTTTAACTTTGAGACTTAATCTCACTAAATCAATAAATTACTGAGGTTGGATTGAAATATGTAAACCTGTCTCAGCCTCCAAGACTTCTGGGATTGTACACATATGCCACTATTCCCAGCTCATGTTTGTTTGTTAAAAATATATGCCCAGGAATTGCTTCCAGGCCTCTGATATTTATTGTCATCATAGATGTTTCATGCTGTGGTTGTCAGAACAAGGAAATGAGGGGCTGGGGATATAGCTCAGTGGAATAAGTGCTTGCCTGGCAAGCACAAGGTCCTAAGTTCAATCCCCAGTACCGCAAAATAAATAAATAAATAAATAAATAAATAAATAAATAAAGTGTGAGAAGTAATCTTTTGGCTGGGGATATAGCTCAGTGGAATAAGCACTTGCCTAGCAAGTGCAGGGTCCTGAGTTCAATTCTCAGTACCGCAAAAAAAAAAAAAACTGTTCAGAACAAGGAAATGACACCTAGGGAACCTGGTTTCTTATCTGTACTATAAACTTCCTTTGTAATCTTAAGCAAATCATTCTACCTTGTAGGCATCATTTTCTTT
>PVLD010018075.1:0-40009 GCA_004027595.1 Dinomys branickii | reverse complement strand
TGATCAGGTTGAGGTAGAGGCCATCTATTCCTATTTTTTCTAAGGTTTTTAACATGAATGTATGTTGGACTTTATCGAAAGCCTTCTCTGCATCTATTGAGATGATCATGTGGTTTTTGTCTTTGACTGTATTAATATAGTGTATTACATTAATTGATTTGCGAATATTGAACCATCCCTGCATTCCTGGAATGAATCCAGCTGGTCGTGGTGTATAATTTTCCTTATGATTCGCTGTAGTCTATTTGCCAGTATTTTGTTGAGTATCTTTGCATCTATGTTCATTGGCGAGATTGGCCTGTAGTTCTCTTTCTTGGTTGGGTCTCTCTGGTTTTGGTATCAGCATAATACTTGCCTCCAGAAATGTGTTGGGGAGAGTTGCTTCCTTTTCGATTTCATTGAGAGTTTGAGGAGTGTTGGCATTAGATCTTCTCTAAATGTTTTTTAGAATTCTACTGTGAATCCATCAGGGCCTGGGCTTTTCTTTGTTGGTAAGTTTTTAATGACGTTTTCAGAAATCCTGCCGACCGCAGCTGCTACAGTTCGCAAGGCTGCGGCTGCGGGGCGGGGCTCTGAACGGGATCCCAGACTGCTGCCCAGATTGGCACAATCTATCCCAGTAGTGCGTTCTCTGAGTTTATTCTGCTCCGCTGCCTCCAACAAATCCTGGTTACAGCTGCCTCCGAGCCGATCGGGTTCAGGAGCTGGAGGCGTCCGTCCCGCCGCAATCACTCTATTGGCTGTACCCGATTTGAGCCAAGCTGTGGCCCAAGCGCAGCACAGATCCCTCGGGCGCCCAGCTCTCAGGATCCGCTCACTTCTCGCCACGCGGCTTGGCCAGCCGGCCCTTTAATGCTCAGGCCGCGGAGAGTAACCGGATCAGTTGGAATTTTGCATGCACGGACCGGGCACCCGCGCGCAAAGGATCGATCTCTGGGAGAGTTTCCCTCTGCTGCTCACCTGGTCGCCATCTTCCCGGAAGTCTGGAACATCCTTAATCCTAGCATGGTGAGTCAATCTTGGCATAACCTCCTTAATCCCAGCACACACACTGTAGATCCAGCTACATCTGAAAGGCCCCACTTATGTCTGCATGAACCTTTAGGGAGATATTTAGACACAAGCCACAACCATCCTCCTTTGTGTTCTGACAGGCCTAACAATTATGAGTTTGAAGCACTGTGACTTCTTTCTATCACCCTTTTAATTACCTTTTTTCCCTTTGAGCCACAGCCCATATCATGAGCCTTATCTTTCAGAGGTCAGATGGCCTAAAGCTGCCTTTTCCCCTCACTCCACATGTATTTTTTCCTATATTGTATTTTATTGTGGTTATTGAAGACTAAGTCGCACTAACCAATTGACTTATCTCATTTTGTGATTGTAGCTAGAGTTTCTGGAGCTTTCTCTTACTATCTGGAACTAACTGAATAATAAAGTATTTTCCCAGGATAATTTTATCTTTTCTAGGCTGTGAGTTTAAACAAAAGTATTATGGACTGTGTCTTCAAGCCAGTGTGGAAATACAAGGAAGTATTCATCAGAGATCTGACTGGTACTTCTGTGGACTTATCATAGTTTATACACTTTGGCATGTCCTGGCACAAACCCGTTAGATGGACAAGAGGTATAACTTCCATTTGGCTTTCCTATCCTCTGAGTCATAGTTCCACCTGTCCTCTTCTTGGGGTCCTAGTAATGTATCAGTTGGCTGGTTGCTACTGGGTGAAGCTGTAAAGACTATACCCTTAGCTGACCTACAGCTCTTATAACCTTTTTTTCTCTTTACTACTGCACAGCAAGAAACCAGGATGAGTTCACCACCATATCTCACCAGGTCAGATGAAAAGCCATCGTTAGTGTATGGAATTCCATCAGCAAACTCTTCAGATTCTTCAGAAAATTGAGAGTTTCCCTCTGCATTGCTAAATACCCATAACTGAAAAGGGGATTTGAACCCAGGTAATCCCCCTTCACCTGCCCCTTGTTGAAGACATAGATATTTAGTTCACTAAATCTGCAGCCTTCTGGTAGGAAGATCTAAACCTGTAGTGAGGTGGGTGCCTACCTCCTGGAGTAACAGAATGTGGAAGTAGGTAAGTCTGAGGGAGGGAGAGATGACAAGAGGGAGTCCTCATCAGCATCAACCCGTGAGGAAGGATTACTTCTAGGGAAAGATCAGGCCTCTGGTATAGAGTCACAAAGCCTTGAATATATGGCACCTCTGAATAATTGCTGTGTTTCTTTTAAGCAGGAAGGGATGATGCATAACATTAGATGAATCTGTAGACTGATGGAGTAAAAATTAGATTGTAGAAACCTCACAAGTCTTTTCCTGGGTTTATCCCCAACCTATTTGTGGGATTATTACAGAGTATTGTTGGCAAATTCTTGAGATTTTTGCCCCCAAGACATCCTGATGAAGGTAAACTTCTTGGGATTAAGACATAGATACCCTACCAAGATTTCCCTGCATCTATTTCCACATGGGAAACTTACAGGGCATCTTTTAGGCCAATGTATGTTTTTCTCACCAGGACCTCCTAGTAGAGCTGAACTCCTCAGGTGCAGATACATATAGCCTTGTGTGGGCCCCAGAATCACATACTTTGGTCCTTTGGATCTCCGCCTATGCCACAATCTATCTTCTGGAGAGAGTTCAGGATTGTAATTTCCTATCGGTTATACGCCTCTAGCCATTTATAAAACCATCTGATGGCACATTATATCTGTCTAAGGAGGGCTAGTAAGCAATTCCCTCAATAATACGATGGTAATTGCCCTGCACAGATGTCCCTTGGGAGCCCTGGCTGACAGACGTGGTTTAACACGTGGTTCACAGTCATGTCTATCTATTTGCCAGTAGGTGGCAGTCTAAGAACAAGGGTAGTATATGTCCTTAGGAAGAAAGACGTAACAGGAACCCATTTTTACTAGCAGTCCAAGTAGTACCTAACTTTTAAAACTTTGAACCCTTTTATAGTAACCTCATCTCTCCCTAGCCCATTCTTCTGTTCCAAACTCCCCTACTTTTTCACTATTTTACACTACAAAAGGATGCACGTTTTTTGACTAATGAAAGCTCCACAATAAAAAGGCAAATATAAACTTTAAAATAAAAATTCAGTTAGCAACCACAGGTTACACATCTTTTATAATATCAGAAGCAAGTAGGTGAAGAAAGCGAGAGAGCTAGCGTTGAGGGGGGAGAGAGACAGAATTGAAGGCGAAAGGGGCTGACACCTCCCTCTTGCTGGGTCCTTATCACTGCCACAAATCTGTACATTTTTAACACGGAAAAGGTCACATGTTTCTCTCCCCACTCTATCAATATGAAGTGAGCACTAGGCTGGTCTTCGACCCTCCGGTTCTCTGCCCTTCCTAGTTGACAAGTACCAGGACACAAGCCAAAGGAGCTGACATTTCTTACAAATGAAGCCTGAGAGAGAGGAAGAAGGGAAAGAAGGGGATAGAGTTTCTCCCAAAGGAGAGAGAAGGAAGGGAAACAAACCACAGAGAGATGCCTGTTTGGTTTAAGTCCACAGACTCCAACAGGTCTCAGAAGCAACTTTAGCCACTACTCAAATGGCAGCCCCAATCCACAAAAACCAGGGCGCACTCTCAGCCATCTTCTCCAAATAAATAAGTAAAAGCATCCATGGCATCAGGCAGGCTGAGCCCACATTACTTGGCCCCTACAGAAAAATCAAGAAAGCAGCCTGACATATCCTCCTTGTTGCCAAAGCATCCTGAACCAAGGGTCGGCCAGCACATTGATAACCAAGGCTCTTATTGTGGGAGGCTCTGGAGGTTGAGGACTCACACAAAAGTAGGACATTTGCTGACTGCCTCACCTCAACTTCATCCCTTCAGTAGCATCAGAAAGACTATGTGACAGAGGCCAACAGCAAAAGGGGTTTCATCATCACAAACACAAACCTTACTGATGTGTGGAAGCTTACTTGCCATGGTGAAGGCTAAAGTTCTCTTCTTGTCATCTCCTCACATGGGCACTTTTTCAACACGGAGCATGCTGCAAAGGGCGATTAGTCATCTGTTCTGTGCCCACCACAGCCATCATAGATCACTTGTAAAATGGAGACAGGGAAGAAAATCTTCCAAGAAAGGAAGTACCCATTTTTGCTGGATGGACTGCTGCTTTTGGACTGCTAGGTTCTATCTATTGGCCCTACGTAGGCTACTGGCTGATGGCTCATGGCACACTCACCAAGAATGATACAGTGTGTGATGAGTCCAAGAGATAGATTCTAGGTGCTTGTATATGTCAAGAGAAGAAAGGTAGGAATATATCTGTTGGTAAAAGAAAATCAGCTACATTTACTGAAGTCACCAGCAGTGTGTGCTCAGTGTGAGGGTAGCGCCAGGAGAAACAAAAGGTGGCATGGATAGGGCAAACGTGGTGCAGGACCCCAGGGGCACAGGGGAAGAAGGGATAGATCAGACTGGTGCCACTCACGGTCTCTGGGTAAGATGAACAGTGATGATGGGGAATGAGCTGAGTCATTTCAGGGCCGTTTGGTATGCATGACTCTTCACAATTCAGTTTTAATTACATGCATGACGTGTAGTCTTTATGTATGAACCATTTATGTAGTTCAAGTGCAGAAAAGGTTGTGGTAGCTCATGCCATGGGTTCTAAAACATTAATCTGACCTTTGGTTTTAGAGATTTTTTTGAGTCTTTGCTATTCTTATTTCTACTTTTCTCAGAACAGTAGAATCAGAATTGGCCCTGGGATTTTCCCAATTTCGGGTGGATGGAGGGGGAATTATCCTTTAGGAACCCCTGTTCTCCTTGCACTAGATCCATTGGGTTGTGCGACACTGGTGTGTGATGAGCAAAGGAAAGAATATGAGATGAAGTCGTATGCAAGCAACTGATTGTAGAGGTTGAAGAAGCTTTCGGTGAAATTAGTCTTACATGGCCTGTAAATAGGACTGTAGATGATAGTGGCATCAAGGTTGTTGGAATGTGGAGGTAGTGCATGAGAAGATAAACTGAATAGGCTGTACAGCACTTATAGTCTTCCTAATCGCTTCATGAGTCAAGCAAGGAAGTAGGGTTCAAATCACCATCAGTGAATCCCAGGGGGAAAGAGCAAGGCATTTTTATAGAGCCTTCCATCTGACAATTGTTGTAGAAGAAGAAATTTCTAGCACTACTTGAGATGTGTGGAAGTGTAGCAAAGCAGAATCATGCATTACCACAGATGCAGATTCAGTGCTCCTTTCTCTGGGGTGTTTTTGGGCATCTGTGTCTTGTAAAAGCTCAGCCTTGAGAAGATCCCACTGTGCAGCCATGGTGGGAATCTACTGCCTTAGACAGATAATGTTCACAGCAATGGCAGTTGTTTCTTTTTTTCTGTTGTTGTTGATACATGGTATGAAATTTTACAAATGCTGATCAGTGACTTCTGCACAATTGTTCCCAAGGGAAATGCATGGAAAAACTACATTTTGGATGCCTCTGGTCAATATAACTTTTATCAACCAACATATAACCTGCTGTTATATATGTTTCCATATAAAGGTATCTTACCTAATACATTTTAATTCATTATGAACATTGAAATCACAGCCAACAGCACTGCAACTCACATCAAAACAAAGCTTATCTAATACTTATATTTTTGTATTTATGTATATCACAGCTCTCTTGTACCTAAAAACACTGGACAAAAGTGTACTATAATATATTTCAAGGGCATTTTAAATAGCAAAATTACTATTAAAAAGTCATGTTCATCAAGTGACTTTTTAATTTTTTCCCGTGTGTGTGTGTGTGTGTGTGTGTGTGTGTATACACAAATAACTATTTGAAATTATAATTGCTTTTGAGATTACAAATAAATTGCATGATAAGGGATAGAAAACTTATCAAATATAGGACATACAATTAATGAAGATCTACTGAATTTGAAGTTTTTTCTCTTTTAGTTCTTTGATTTTTTAAAGAATTTCTGGTTTAAAGTGTACCTCTCATAACACCCTTCTTTCTTTTTTTCTGGTAGCAGTAATTAAACTTAGGACCTTGCACTTGCCAGGCAGGTGGAACTGAGCTATTTCCTCAGCCCTAACACCCCTCTTCTTGAGAACTTGAGATCTCCCTCATTCCACTTGTAACAAACAAAATTATTCTGTTGACTTCTATCTTTTAATACTTTACAAAACATTTTTATAAACTTGTTCTTCCATTTGCAACATTTTTAAGTGTGATATACTTTATTCTGATTATTATAGAACAAAGAAAAATTGGAAAATTACATATTTTCTGATAAAAAATAATCAAGTTGTTTGAGAACATTAAAAATATAGAAACTATGATGGCCTCCAAAAAGCTGTCTCTGAGATATATCTTCTATTTGTACCTTAGAGTGTCCTTTCACTTTTCAGTTTATGAGTGTACATGAACTGATAAATGGATCTGAATGAGGATTGAACTACAATATACTTTTCAGTTCATAAGGTAAATGCAGACTTAGTAATATTAACTGAAAAACTGCTGACCTAATTACTAAAATTTAAGATACATTTCAATTATAGTCTTCAAAATAGCTTTCTATATAGTGTTCCATAACATCTCACAAAGTTGTAATGAGAGATAAAGTACATAATAGAGACTAATACTATTTTTGGTAATATAACCTAAAATATTTTACAAAGGGGGCTAATAGTATAAATGTAAATACAAATATTTCAAATTATAAAAAATAACTAATTTTGTAAAATTTTTTACACCTCAAATCAAACTCAGGACCTTGTGCTTAAAATGCAGTTGCTGTGCCACTGAGTTATATCCCTGGCCCTTAATTTTGTAATTTTGAGGATAAAAAAGGCAGAACTAGCTAAGTTCTTCTAACACCAGAAACCATATAGCAAGAGTTTGGAAGGTGTATTTTTAATCTTTTCTATGTTCAAAAACAAGAAAATAATAACAATAATACCATTATAAAGAACCATATTAGAAAATGTCACTCCATTTTAAATAATTAAATTAATTAATTAATCAAATTTAATTATTTAAATTTAAATAAATAAACATTTTAATATGCTTATTGAAGAAAAGTGTACAAATATGTAAGTAAAAGTCAAGTAGTTGTATGTGGTGGTGCGGGCAGCTAAGGCAGGGGGTCACTGCAGATTCAGGGCCACGTAGAGAACTCAAATTCAACCTAAAGTACACAGCTATACCCTGTCTCAAAAAATTAAAATTTTATAGTAGGAAGAAATAAATAGTTAAAAATATTATAAAATAACCTCTTTTACTAATTGAAGTATAAATGCTCTTTATGAATTATATCTGAAATTCTAATTATTACTCAAGGCTGTTTTGCTACTGAATAAATGGGAAGCCAATCTGACGTGAGTGCTATGGCTTGGGTCTGGATAGTCCCGCAAAGCCTCATATGCTCATAAGTGGAGGTTGCTGAATCTAGCATGTGCGGTGCTGGGATTAAGTGGGCATGATTACTAAATCAATCCCACTTGGTGCTTTAGGATGGCGCTGAATGAGAAATGGGAAGACCTGTCCTGGGTGTGAGCAGCACCACTGAATAGGCAAGTGGCCTGGACTGATATAAAGGTACAGAAAGAAGGTAGTAACACTGGTGCTGCTGCCGCTGCTGCTTTGCTCATTGCTGCTCCACTGCTTTCTGCCCGGCCTACTTTACCATGGCCTGATTCTTCTCGGGGATGCCCTTCTGCCGTGCCACCCTGCCTTGGAGCTGGAAGACTGTGACTGAAACTTCCACCACCTGTAAACTGAAATAACCTTTTCCTCCTTTAACTTGTGTGTGTCACGTATTTGATCCCAGCAATGGAAAAGGAAGTAAGACAATGCAAAAAGGAGAGGTCTGAAACTCCGTGGGATGCAATCAAAAGTGTTCCAGGTTACAACCGTCCCTAGAATAAGAAGCGATCCTCTTACGGGTTGGAAATTCCACTGCTTTTCATGGTGGTAAATACTCCCTGTAAGTTATGAGACTTGCTCAATTAAATAAACTGAAGTTATCCATGAGGGTCAGAGTCACATTCTTATTCTCCTGTGAAACGGATATTTGGGACCCATACATGAAAGGCCAGTTCTCTTTCTCATTATTGTACTTGAAATCAAACTCAGGACCTTATGCTTTCCAGGCAGGTGTTGTGCCACTGAGCTGTATCCCTGGCCCTGTTCATGTTTTCTTTCTTTCCTTTTTCAAAAATAGAAAAATTCATAACTCATTGGACCATTGCACTGAAACAGAAATATTTAATATGCCACAGACAAAATAGATAAACCTTTTAAGGACATAGATGTAGGCAAGCTTTCTGAACAAAATGCCAGTTGCACAAAAAATAATACAAAGAATCAATAAATGAGGTCGCATCACATTTAAAAAAAAAACTACTTCTGCACAGTAAAGGAAACTACTAACAGAATGAAGAGACCAACTACAGAATGGGAAAAAAAAATTAGCAAGCTACCCATCAGATAAAACAGTAATATTTAGACTATATAAAGAACTCAAAAAGTATTAGATCCCCCTCACAATTAAAGACCCTGTTAAAAAACTGGGTATCTGAAATGAATAGATACTTCTCATATGAAGAAATATAAATGGCCAATAAATACATGAAAAATTGTTCAACCACGATGGAAATTTCTCAAAAACCTAAAAATAGAAATTCTATTTGACATAGTTATTCTTCTTGTAGATATCTTCCCAAAAGAGTTAAAGACAAAATACTACAGTGATGTTTGAATAGCCCTGGTTATAGCACAATTCATGGTAGCTAAATCTTTGAAAGAGCCTGTGTGTCCATTAGCAGATGAATGGATGAAGAAAATGTATTTATGCACAGTGGGGTACTACTCTGCCATAAAGACTGATGAACTTGAGTCACTTGTAGAAAAACAGATGTGCCGTGAGCCCATAATTTTAAGTGAAGTAACTCAGACACACAAGCTCAAATTTTGCATAGCTTCTTTTATCTGAGAATCTCACTATTTAAAAAGTATACAATAAACAACATAATAGAAAAAGAGAGAAAAACAGTATTCAAGTGTAGATATGTATCTAAAAGTGTACTCTGACTTAGTACAACTGTCTCACAATTTTTCTTTTTAAATGTTTTTTAGCCTATTTATCTAGTTTTCAAACTGTATGTATGGTATGTTTCAAACGGTCTGTTATAAAAGTTTATAAGTTAAATGAATGAATCTCATGCTGGAAAAATAAAAGGAGGGAAGAAGGGAAAACAGAACCGAAATGTGTAATGTACATGTACCAGTTCCTCACAGTGAATGTAATCATGTACTCAAGCATCTACTAATAAGAGAAAAAAAAGATGTGCTGTGTATCAACTCCACACAATAAATGTAAATATTTTTCGCTGCAAACATGTGTAATTTTTTTAAGAAATTCAGTTGAATGCTTTTCCCCTTTAGGATTACCTGCTTTTTCTATTACTAGAGTGATTGTTTAAATGATAATGAAAGCCTGAGGATGTAGCTCAGTGGTGGACTGGTTGCCCACCATGCATGTGGATGGTGGTTTCAATCCACAGATCCAGGAAAAAAAAAAAAAAAAAAGAAAAAGCAATTAAAAAATTGAAAACTCAAAATAAAACCTATCAGTAAGGTATTCTAAAAAGTTTAACTATAAAATTTGGAAACTGAATTAAGTGTCTAGTTAAGTAAATAATCACTTAACATTTAAAATTTAACAAAACTACTAGAAATGAAACACTTTGTTAAAAAATAACAACTTCTTTTGAAAACCAAGTGCATTAAGAAATTCCACTGTTCACAGAAATTTTATGTGATAAATGAATAAAAAATACTTATAAAATGTGGAACAGCTTTTATCTAGTATTTTCATTTATGCTACATTCCAAAGATATCTATTCTCTTTATTTACAAATATGTTTCAGATCAAACGACTGAAATGTTAAATAGACTTATTTAGCAAAATATCACTTTCATAAATTATGATACTAAAGAATTATAAAAATTTCACCTTAAATTATGTTAAGATTATAATAAATTAAAGAATTATATTGTTTTGATTTTTCTCTTTCTTTCCTCCTTTCCTCTTTTCCACTGCCTTTTTCTTCTCTAGTCCTCCAGCAATAATTTATGAAGTCAAAATTATAGCTAACATGAACCTCACAGAAACATTGCCTTCAGTAACTGTAGAAAACAGCTTTAGAAATAATATGGCCAAAGAACAGTTCTACTCACTCTTTAGATACAGCCAAATCCAAAAGAAAGCACTTCCCACCAAAACTAGGAAAGCAATTTTAGTTTTCATTTATTAGTTTATGAATTATTGTGAATGGAAAAAAGTGTTATAAAAGATGCATTTGTCCCTCTTGACACTGTCACTTGATTTCCAGTACGCTCCCTTCCTCTTATCTTGCCATCCTGGCTCGCTAGCAGTACCAGTGGTAGTGAATGCTCTTCAGGTGCCTCCTGTTTGTTTCTGAGTGCTTTGCGGCAATGGGTTTTCAAAAGGGCATACCGCCACTGACCTTCAGAAGGCCAGAGCTAAGTGCTGCTTGGCTCAGAGAGGTTCTCTTTTCTTTAGAAGCTAATATAGATTTATCTGATGGGTTGCTTGTATAAAAAAGGTGTTCTTCTCAACGTGATATTTACTGTACATCTGGTTCCAGAGAAGAGACAGTGCTTGGGATTTGGATTGAGAAAGTTGAACAGCCAGGAACATAGCTCAGCAGCATGAGCGCCTGCATGGCAAGCTCAAGGTCCTGCATTTGATTCCCAGTACAAAAAAAAAAAAAACAAAACAAAACAAACAAAAAAAACAAAGCAAAGCAAATAAACACACAAAAATAAAATAGCAATAAAAAAGAAAGTTGAGCAAAGTTTCATTACTTTCTGTGTAATAATTTGGGTTGGGTTACCAGAGGCCATTTCAGTGAAGAGTCAAAAAATACCCAACCTAGTTGTACCATGAAGGAGCTTATTTTTTTCCCCATTTCTTACTTCTGTTCATCTCGATCACTGGAGAGAAGAGGCAAAAAAAAAAAAAAAAAAGAAAAAAGAAAAAAAAGAAAATGGGCAAAATTTTAATCAGCTCCTGACTTTGGAGCCTGGCAGTAGATCAATGCTACCTTATCTAGGCATATATTTGATATAAGTAGGAAATCAAGTATGCAGCTGATGGTAAAATCAACACTTGAATAATGTCAGTCAAAAAGTATAGGTGACTTGGAAAGAGCTATGAACAAGGTGTAAATTCCTGCAATATCTATAAAAAGAGAACAAAAGTTTAAAAGTGCTACCCGTGTAGAATGCTTGTGGTTCCACAAACGCCAAAGAACGAAGTCACAATCAAAGAAGTAGGTCCCAAAAGTTGTATTGGAAACAAGGAACAGAATGGGGCTGGGGTTCCCGGAGGTTCCGACGAAGTTACCACTGAGCCTCTCAATCAGAGTCACAGGTAAGCGGGACACAGTTTCCTAATTACTTAGTGAACGCCTCTCATGGGTCTCGCTGTGAAGTATGACAAACTGGAACTCAGGACCAATGGTGTTTACAGTTACCTGGGATTTTAGAAAGAAAATTAGGTATCTTGAATTATAATTTCCTCACAATTTAGGAAACTGATAGGGAGTGGCTGAACCTCTCTTCATAAGTGAGTGGGTTCATCCTGCACTACAGAAAAAGTTCATCGTATTTTAAATTTCTCCAAGATTCGTGATTTGTAGGGGGTGCTTTTAGGTCAATGCCAGTGAACTGGCAAAGAATACAGCCATTCTGAATTTGGGGTCCCAAGCGAGATTTCTCCAAAATAACTCCAGAGGAAAGTCTGAGTCAAATTTATTGAGCTGAGCTCTTTATCGATAGGCTGAGAGCAAGAAATTAGTTAGGGAAGACTAGGTGAGGGGCACCAGCTATATGTCACCTGTCTGCCATGACAATGACCGCGATTGTGCTGTGTCAGGCATACTTTTAAGTAGCAGGGCAGGGCAGGTGGCTACACGATGTGGGAATGGGCTGATTTTTCCCAGAGCTCAGACATTTTGGAGCAACCACTCTGGAAACTTGGGGAGTATATACAGGCTCAGACATACCAGGCGGCACCTCTCTTTAGGATGGAGGGCTCCCCTCCAGTGTGGCCTAAAGAATGCTCAGTCCTGGTTCAAAGCCCCAGTTCACTGCCTATTCATATTTAATTCCCATTAATATAGCTGATTGCCCAACTAGACCCCTACTCTATTTATCTACCTCATTCATAGGCTAAGTAAATATGCCATTTTCTCTTAAAGGGGATTTAGGGAGGAGTGATATTTTATCTGTGTCCCCTAAATTTTGATTTGTAATATATTTCATTACTTTTCATGTGATTACTTTAAACTTATAATTAATTTTCAAATGCAGAAGGATTAACAGTTACACATTATATAATAGATATTTCATCATCTGGAGATATTTTGAAACTCATTATATTCTATTTGTAAAAAATAGTTGGAAATAATTCATGTATCCTGGAAAACAATACAATCTGCAGTGACTGGCTGCAATGTGTTCTATACGTCCTTTATTTTTATTTTCACTTTTATTTTAAAAATAAAGAAACAAAAACATATTAACAAACAGACACAAAGTAGCATAAGAATAGTACAATCATAACTGAGTTACAGACAAGGTGACGGGATCAAAAATGGTTGTTGCATTACATATTGAAAACTTCGAAGTGTATACTCAGGAAAACAGATATAGACCATGCAAAATTGATTAAACAAATAATCATCAACTATTCCTTACAATAAAGTGACCTAAGTCTGTAGTACAGTTATGTTAGATATGCTGCATATACATACTTACTTACATACATAGATAATTATCCCTTCCTTTTTTGTTTTTTCTTTTATATAATTTTTCTTTTTAAAGTGTGAAAGGAAAAGAACTACATCAACAACAACAAAAAAACACAAAAACAAAACAAAACAAACAAGACAAAAAAAGCAGAAAACATTAACAAAGAGACACAAAGTAGCACAATAACAGTATAATCAGAATTGAATTATAGACAAAGCAACAGAAAACCAACAATAGTTGTTGCATTGCACATTGGTATCTTCGAAGTGTATGCTCAGGAAAACACACATAGACATACAAGATTGATCAAACAACCAGTCATCAACTATTCCTTACCATCAAGTGACATATGACAATAGCAGAACCATGTTAGCCATCCTGCACATCTGTATATACGTACAAACATACATACATTTTTGCCTCTTTCTTTTCTCCTTTCCCTCATCCCATCTGTTCTTTACTTTTGAACGGATTTCCTTCATGACTCTTAGTTTATATTCCCACCCTCAGATTCTTACACCAGTGACACAATACGGTGCTTGCACATGTGCCTCTGATTTATTTCACTTATGAGTATGGTGTCTAATTGTGACCATTTGCCTACAAAGGCCCCAAATCTGTCCTTCTTTATAGCTGAGTAATATTTCATTATATAAAAATGCCATAGATTTTTAATCCAGTCCTCTGTGGATGGACATTTGGTTGCTTCCACAATTTAGCTATTACAAATTGCGCTGCTATAAACATGGGTGCACATATATCAGAATGATAAGATGTTTTCAGATCTTCTGGGAAAATACCCAGAAGGGGAATAGCTGGTTTGGATGGAACCTCTAGACCTAGTTTGCTGAGAAATCTCCAAACTGCTCTCCACAGTCGTTGCACCAGTCTGCATTCCCACCAGCAGTGCAGCAGAGTCCCTATTTCTCCACAGCCTCGCCAGAATTTCTTATTGGATGATTTTTTCATACTGGCCAGTCCTACTGGGGTGAGATGAAATCTCAATGTTGTTTTTATTTGCATTTCTCGAATGACTAAGGATGTGGAACATTTTCTCATATATTTATTTGCCATTTGTATTTCTTTATCTGAGAAGTGTGCATTCATCTCAGATGCCCATTTCTGGAATGGGTCTTTGAATTTGGACAGGTACATGTTTTTTAATTCTTTCTATGTTCTAGATACAAGACCTTTGTCTGAGGGACAGCCAGCTAGGAATTTTTTCCAACTTGTGGGTTTTCTTTTTACTTTGCTGGTGATTTCTTTAGATGTGCAAAAACTTTTCAGTAGGATGAGGTCCCAGTTATTGATTCTTTGAAGTGTTTCCCTTGCAGCTTCATTTTTCTTCATGAACTCTCTTCCTACTCCTATGTCTTCAAGATTTTTACCTACTTTCTCTTCCAATATATTTAGAGTTTCTGTTTTAATGTTGAGGTCTGTGATCCATTTTGACCTGAGTTGGGTGCATGGTGATAGACTGGGGTCTATTTTCAGTTTTTGGCAAGAGGCAAGCCAGTTTTTCCAGCACCATTTATTAAACAGGTCATCTGTTTTCCAGTGAGTTTGGTTGGCCCTTTTGTCAAATATTAGGTGGCTGAGTGTGTTTTTCATTATGGTTGCATCTTCCAGTCTGTTCCACTGATCCTCAGGTCTGTTTTTTAGCCAGTACCAGGTTGATTTTATTACAGTAGCTTTGTAGTATAATTTCAGGTCAGGGATTGTGATTCCACCTGACTTGTCCTTGTTGCCCAGGATTGCTTTTGCTATTCTGAGTCTCTTCTGGTTCCAGATGAATTTAAGGCATATTTTCTCTACATCTGTGAGGTATACTAATGGTAGTTTAATGGGAATTGCATTGAATCTGTAAAACAGTTTTGGTAGTATGGTAATTTTCACAATGTTGGTTCTTCCTAACCATGAGCAGGGGATGATTTTCCATTTATTGAAATCCTCTTCAATCTCTTTTTTCAGAGTACTGTAGTTTTCACTGAATAAATCTTTCACATTCTTTGTTAGATTCATTCCTAAGTATTTCAGTTTATTGGATGTAAAAGGTATAGCTTCCTCAATATCTCTCTCAGTCTGTTTGTTGTTTGTCTATAGGAATGCTATTGATTTTTGAGTGTTGACTTTGTATGCAGCTACTCTGCTGAATTTGTCAATTAATTCCAGAAGTTTTCTTGTGGAGTTTTTGGGGTCCTCCATGTATAGTATCATGTCATCTGCAAATAGTGATAGCTTAACTTCTTCTTTTCCTATCCTTATTCCTTTTATTTCTCTCTCTTGTGTAATGGCTCTGGCTAATGCTTCCAGAACTATGTTGAATAGGAGTTTTGATAATGGACATCCTTGTCTTCTTCCTGACTTTAAAGTGGAAGTTTTCAGTTTTTGTCCATTTATTGTGATGTTGGCTGTTGGTTTGTCATAGATGGCTTTGATCAGATTGAGGTAGAGGCCATCTATTCCTATTTTTTCTAAGGTTTTTAACATGAATGCATGTTGGACTTTATTGAAAGCCTTTTCTGCATCTATTGACATGATCATGTGGTTTTTGTCTTTGGCTGTATTGATATGATGTATTACATTAATTGATTTGCGAATATTGAGCCATCCCTGCATTCCTGGAATAAATCCAACCTGGTCATGGTGTATAATGTTTCTTATGATTCGCTGTATTCTATTTGCTAGTATTTTGTTGAGTATCTTTGCATCTATGTTCATTAGAGAGATTGGCCTATAGTTCTCTTTCCTGGTTGGGTCCTTCTCTGGTTTTGGTATCAGTATAATACTTGCCTCCAGAAATGTGTTAGGGAGAGTTGCTTCCTTTTTTATTTCATTGAAGAGTTTGAGGAGTGTTGGCATTAAATCTTCTCTGAATGTTTTATAGAATTCTGCTGTGAATCCATCAGGGCCTGAGCTTTTCTTTGTTGGTAAGTTTTTAATGATGTTTTCAATTTCAATATTTGATATTGGGTTGTTCAGGATTTTTGAATCTTCCTGATTCAATTTTGGTAATTTGTACCTTTCTAGGAATCTGTCCATTTCTTCTGAATTTTCTATCCTATGAGAGTAAAGATTTTCAAAGTAGGTATTAATGATCTTTTGGATTTCTGTAGGATCTGTAATGATTTCATCCTTTTCATTCCTTAGTGCATGAATTTGAGTTTTTTCCTTTCTTTTTTTGATAAGGTTGGCTAGGAGTTTATCAATTTTATTTATTCTTTCAAAAAACCAACTCTTTGATTCACTTATTGTTTGTAGAGTTTTCTTCATCTCATTTGCATTAATTTCTTCCCTGAGTTTTATAATCTCCTCCCATCTTTGGGCTTTTGGTTTGGCTTGTTGCTCTTTTTGTAAGAGTTTGAGGTGTAGCATTAGGCTATTTATTTGCCCTCTTTCTGTTTTCTTTATATATGAGTTCATCGCTATAAATTTACCTGTGAGGACTGCTTTCATTGCATCCCACAGATTCTGGTACGTTGTATTTGCATTTTCATTTGTTTGTATGCATTTTTAAATTTCTTCTTTAACTTCTCGTGTGACCCACTGGTTATTCAGGAGGTTGCTGTCTAATTTCCAAGTGTTTGTGCAGTTTTGGGAGTTCTCTTTGTCATTAATTTCCAATTTCATTGCACTGTGGTCAGATAATATGCATGGGATAGCTTCAATTCTTTTGCATTTAGATAGATATGCTCTACGGGCTAGAATGTGGTCAATTTTGGAGAAAGACCCATGTGCAGCTGAGAAAAATGTGTATTCTGATGGGGTGTGGAACACTCTGTATACATCTACTAAGTCCATTTGTTCACACTTTTGATTCAGGTCTGTTATTTCTCTGGTGAGTTTCTGTCTCTTTGACCTGTCTCTTTGCGTCATAGGGGTGTTTAGGTCCCCTATTACAATAGTGTTATGAGTTATTTGATTTTTCACGTGTGTTAAGATTTGACTTGTAACGTTTGGTGCTCCATGGTTTGGTGTATAAATGTTTAGGATTGTTGTTTCTTCCTCTTGTAGCTTTCCACTAGCTAGTATGTAATGGCCTTCTTTATCTCTTTTGATTGTTTTTGGTTTGAAGTTTACATTGTCTGCAAACATAATGGCTACCCCTGTCTTTTTCTGGGAACCTCTTGCATAGAGAATTGTTTTCCACCCTCTATCTTTCAGCCTGTGGATTTCCTTTTGAGTAAAATGTGTTTCCTGTAAACAGCATATCATTGGATTGTGTTCCTTAATCCACTCTGCCAATCTTTTCCTTTTGACTGGTGAATTGAGGCCATTTACATAAATGGTTATATGTTGGCTTATTGTAGTCATGTTATTTACTTGTTGTTGTTTTCCTACTTTTGCTATCTGTTTACTTGTTCTGTTTGACGGTTTCTTTCTATTGTTGTTCTAAAGATTGTGGTCACTTTTTTCTCTGTCTAGAGTATCGTTTAGTGCTTTTTGCAACGCTGTTTCGGCACTCATGAAGTTCTTCAGTTGTTCTTTGTAATGGAAATATTTTATTTCTCCATTGAATTTGAAGGATAGTTTTGCAGGATACATCAGTCTGGGTTGGAAACTGTTTTGTCTCAGAATCTGTAATACCTTGCTCCAAGTTCTTCTTGATTTCATGGTTTCCGTTGAGAAGTCTGCTGTGATTCTGATGGGCTTTCCTTTATAGTTGATCTGTTTCTTTTCTCTAGCAGCTTTTAATATTATGTTCTTTTGCTGGATGTCTGGGATCTTGACTATTATATGTCTGCATGTGGTTTTCTTTGGGTTATGGCTCATTGGGGTTCTATATGCCTTGATTAACTGTACTTCAGTATCTTTTACCATGTTTGGGAAATTTTCTGCTATTATTTCAGCAAATATTCTTTTTATATCATTTGTGTTGTCTCCTGCTGTTTCATTAACTCCTATAACTCGAATATTGTTACGTTTTGCCTCATCTTGCAGCTGTTGGATTGATTTTTCTTGGATCCTTGATGACTGTATGAGATCCTTTCACACTCATTAGCTGCCATGCTGTCTTCAAGATCTGAAATTCTACCTTTGGCTTCAGTTAAGTGGTTTTTCTAGCTTTCAGTGGAAGTTTTCAATTCCTGGCAATCTCTTTGGACCTGTTTCATTCGTGGTAATTCATTCCTAAATTGCTCTTGTAACATTTCCATTTGTTTCTTATTTTCTTCTATTCTTTTATCTATTTCTTCTCTATGTGTGCAGAACATTTCTTCCATTATAGTTTTCAGTTCATCTTTTGTCTGAGAGATTATTTCTACTTTAATCTCTTTTGTGGCCTGATATAGTTGTTTCTTTACTTCGGGTGTGATCATTTTTGAAACTTCAGGCATGTGACTAATTTCTGCTTTAATCTGTTCTATGGCCTGATGGAGTTGTTTCATTACTTTGGACGTAATCGTTTCATAAATTGCAGGTATGTGGCTTATTTCTGCTTTAATCTCTTCTATAGCCTGATGGAGATGTTTCTTTATTTAGAATGCAATCATTGCAGAACTTGATGGTATGTGGCTTCCTAGTTCCCCTATATCCTCTCATCCAGGACTTGTTCTGGGTGGGGCTGAGTTCTGAGACTGCCTTTTGTTCTTCTGTCTTCCCATTTTTGGACATCAGATTCAAACTATTGAATTATAAATTACCCAGGCAGTTCACCAGGCAAAGGTGCATTGCAAATCTGCTCCAATGGCTGCTTCTCTTCAGGGGAATGTCCCTTAAGCTTTCTGCTAAGAGTTCCACTGAAAAGGCTGCTGAAATGCTGCTTTGTTCACCAAGCTACTCCTTACCCAGAGACCTGGCCGGGTCGTGTAAACAGCTCCCCCGCCCAAGGGTCCCTGCAGGCAGGGGGGCTGCCCAGATGTTCCTCCGTGGGCCAAGCTCCTCCCCGACTCAGAAATCTGGTCGCGTCATGCAAAGAGCTCACTCACCCAGGGGTCCCACGCACCGTTGCTCTGCAGCTCCGGGTGCGCACGGCACGCGAGTCCGTTTATTTTAAAATCCTCCATCTCTCTTAGACTCTGATCTAGTCAAAGCCGGTGTGGCCGCCGCTCCTGCCGGCCACCATCTTGATCTGTGCTAACCTACATCCTTAATAAACTATATCATTAATTGTCTAGAGCATCGGCAATGCATACATGTGCATATACTCTTTGTTTCAGTGAGAGAGAGCTTCTGAAACCTAATAAGATGGCTTTGATGTGTTTCTTAGTAGTTTTATTCTGTTTTGACTTATATAGTGATTTTGTTATTAAATTTACTTTTACTCTCTTTTCTATCCTATAAGCTAATAGGAGTAATAGGGTTGAGTGATATGTGTGCACGGGGGTTTTAGCATTTCTATTCATTTCTATTTCTTTTTTATTTGAAAGCACACATTAGATATTTATCATTAGAGACAAAGTTCATAGTAAACATGTCATTGTGGATTAGTGATCCCTCCCCTTCCCTTAATCCTTACCCTAAATGTGATAGGGAGAATTACCCCCAGCATGTTAGATAACAGATGTGCTGTGTTCATGGCTGCATATCAAGAAAATGAAATAGAAAACTGATGGAGACCACTACGAAGCAGACCTCAGCAGAACTTAAATTAACCAACTGGCTTTTTATATTTACGTGTGAATCTGTGCAAAGCCTAGGCTGCTTGTCTGCAAGTGTGTGATGGACTCATAGTAAGCAAACCTCTGTGAGTCACTAATCCCTACTAAAACCTGTAGTGGTGGATGAAACCAGAAAGCCTCAAAGGATGAGACAAGATCACAGCTGAGGACACCTGTATCCAGTCTTAACTAGATACAGACTATAGCCTAAGGCATCGCATTCCTGGGTGGATTAATTTAATCCTTATTAAGGATTAATTTAATACCGTACTTGGAAAAGTTCTTGAGTAATTCCACCCTTCTTGAATACCTCCTTATCTTCTTCTGATAACCAAATAAATATATACCACCCAGAGAAGGTCTTGGTCTTATTAAACAAAGACACATAAATAGTCTAAAAATGCTGAAATCTATTTTATTTAATATTATTTTAGACAATTCATCTATATTTTGTAATCTATTTCTTTAACAGGAGAGTTTATTATTTCAGAATGATATTTATTGTGAATAAGGTTAAAAATCCACAATTTATAGTGGGAAAAATGCTGAGTTTTCTGTCAGAATTTATTCTCAGTGACAACAAAGTAGATTAAAAATATTTCTTTTTCATCAGTCTCTCTATTATCATTTCTTCAATTTCTTTAAACTTCAGATTTTCTGCTAGCAGTACATGCCAGATACTCTTCATCAGTTTTCCGTTTGACTGCATTTCTAGGATACTTCAAACACCTTGAAGTAAAACTCTGATCCCAAGATACAATCCTTCCCAATTTTTTTTTTCTTTTTCTGCAAGCAGAGAAATCCTGGTGTCAAAAGAAAAATAAATTCTCCCAAAGATATTTCAGAGGGGTTTCATAGGCTAATAATATCCATTCACAGCTCTTAGAGTCCAGTGGGCATAAAGAATCAGACCCATTAACACTCAAGTTTAAAAGCAGCCTTGAAAATACTGTCCACTCTCATTCAATAAAGAACCAGGACATTGACTGGTAATATAAAATTAAAGGCTGGATCCCAGGTCTCCTCATTAGTTTTGACACTTTTTTGAATAGTTTTTAAGCATTCTTTCCTAGTAGAATGTTTGCCTGAGACTGAGCAAAGCCCTGGATATCTGAGGAGGGGATGGTGGGGAGCAAAGACAGAGTTTAAGGAACAGCGGGGATCAGGAGGAGCTGCCTCCAGGGGACAAGCACAGCAATCTCACAGTTGACCCATTTTTATTAGCAAATAGTAAGTACAGGGGAGGAGTAACATCTGTTTCAGGGAACAGCGGCTAGAAAATGGGTAGATAAGGAATAAGTTAACGAGGATCCAGATTTCCTCTGTGCCCAGATGCCTGTATTTTGACAGCTGTCCTCCGCAGCTGCTATCTGGGCTCGGGAATGGTGGTTACCACCATTCTGCTCGTAGCCAGAGGCACAGGGCCTCCCTGTTCCTGTAGCAGGGTCACAGGTTTAGCCCTGTGGGGGTGGGGCCGGAGTCAAGTAGTCACGTGTCATAATCAGTCACATAGCCTGCTCCCCCACAAATATAATAATCGGCTCCAAACTGAGATGCAGTATGTATTGCTTTGTAAGCATATTCTGTCTGAAATTTTAAGAAACATAAGTCTTTGTTACTTACATTGACGATTATACTATTTCTCACTGCAACATTATTTTTATAAGGCATTATCATTCTGGTATGTATTTCTCAAGAATGTGAGAAGCTGCCGCCACCAACTAGTGTCTAACAAACTGATGTTTAGCCTCATAAAATAAAATTGCATTTCTACCAAAAATTCATGAGCATTTTGGATATGTATACATAAGAAATGTTAAAGTAAACATTATCTGGTTGTAAGACAAGATAAAAAGTTTTTAAAAAGGCAACAGGGATAAAAGAAAAATTATGATTTTTAAAAACTGTACCATTTAGACTCAATCCCAGTTTATTTATTTATTTATTTTCAGCTTTCATTTGCAAGCCTCAGATGTTGAGTGCCCGGGGTCAGGCATACCAGCACTGCAATGGGAAAGGTGGGTTCAAGTATCAGATCCCTAGTTGGACATCAAGCATTTTCAAATATAAAGTATGGCCAGAGAACTGCAATTTTTTTTTAACCAGTCATGGCTGTCATTTAGAAGTCAAAATTTTATAGAATGCTAACAGATAACAGTTACAATGTTTTACAAGAAAAATTTAACATTAGAGTAAACAGCATTTTGCCCTAACAATTATGATGACATTATTATAGGGACTACGATTTGAAATACATTTCAGTTTCCTCTTTAAAACCAGTTGCATTTATCCAATTATAAAATATTAAATAACATAAGTAAACCCTTATTTAAATTTGTTATTAATAAATAACATATTTTTAGTAAAGTATACTTGTTTTAGGTGTACTAGATAGATGGCAAAGATCCAGTCTCTAATTATTATAAAAATACAGGGTGTACTATATTGTGTTTAGGTACCTTTAACTGTTACAACATGATCACATAATAGTCACACAAAGATAAGCCTGAGCATTCACTATCATTACCAACTTCAGTCTGGAGGTCATCAGTATGATAGGATTATACTGATGTATGATCACTTTTGAAAGGAGATTTGTATCCTTGAAGCTCTATAGACTTGGAAAATGCAGATGTATTTAATATATCATGAAATTAGCATTACAGCTGTAAAGAGCTTTTCACGTGTATTTATTTTGCTTTTACTCAAGTGATCACTTAGATTCCTTTAACAGGTGTATACAGTGTGACAGTAGTGACAAGAATTAAAGGCCATCTTTAGAACTTTTACAGGGTTAAGAAACAGTGTTAATGCGCATAGACTTATTGTGCAACATATGTGTATCTTGTGTATATAATTGCACAATTCTTTAATCAATGCTAATTGATACAGGTTAAGATTTAAATGGCTGGGCCAAATTTAAAATAATGCCAAAAATTTTCATCATTTCGTGTGTCTAAGATCTAGATGTAATGTCTGTTGCATAAAAGAGAACACATTATTTTTCAAGTATTACTTTTAAGCGTAATTTTACAGCATATTTTGTCTTTAAGTGGATAAAATGAATCTCTTGTCCCAGATAAAGTACGTTATGATCTAAGATAATAGTTACTCATTTAAATAACTATAATCTGATTGCTGAAAACAATTTATAAATCAACATTTAAGTAATCTTTAACTCTTAAAAGACAATTTTTAAGAAACAAAAAGCCTACCAATAGAGAACACAAGAAATTATCTTAGTAAGATATAAATCTTTTGTTTCAATCTTTTGTTACTAAATCTAGTTTTATTATAACTTTAATCAGAGGAAATTTAATATCTTAAGAAATCTTTATAGCTGTAGACATAGAAAATGTAACCTTTAATTATATCTTCTTTAATGACCTTTATTTTATGGAGTTTAATAAGACTCTAGACAGAAACTGGTGAAACTACCCATCAATGGTGAAAGCAAGCAAATTAGTTTAGGTAGCTGCTTTGTAGTCATTGAGGGGAGTTTTGTCTATTTTTTGTTGACCTAAAAGATCACATGCAGAGAAATTATTTTACTACTTATAATAAAATTATATATTAGATATTATGCTGGGGATATAGCTCAGCAGCACAGTGCCTTGCTTGGCATGAACAAGGTACTGAGTTTGATTCCTAGTACCAAAAATAAAAAATAAAAATAAACAAAAATTTAACTATTAGCCAATTTGAGAAAGAAATCTTAAAACTTCATGAATGACTAATTTATGAAAACACATTTAAGAAACCAAAATATGTTCTTCTTATTAAAGCCCTAAGAAACCAAGAATACTTAAATTCAAGGGAGCAGTTTGAGTTTTTAAAATTATGATTTCCCTATCTCTTTTGTGTGTATTTTCATTTTTTTAAAAAATCCTATCTCAGGTGGAATTATGTGATTATTTGGAAATCTGTATTCATTCTGGATTTTGGAAAGATTTTCTTTGTCCCCAAGTTTAACTGATTTACATGTTTGAATTTCACCTTTGGGTCAGGGCTCACTAAGTACTGAATAAATTATATTCCCACGGATATTAGCTATAAACTCTGGAGAAAATAAAGAAATAAATAGCATATATGAGAAGACAATTTTGTATACACATTTATGTTTTACCAGGTATTTTACAACGTTTGATAAAACATACTATGTTCTGTATTTTCTTAAATATGAAAGCATACAAATTCCTTCCCAGGAATTTGAAGATTGACCTATGTGAAGGAAAATAGTCCTTTACAATAATGTTTTACTAATGATTTTTCTTTACCTTTTAAAAAGACTAGAGTTCATATTTTTTGTAGAATAATCACACTGTAAATTATTTTCAACTGAGGCATTTATTTTTGTAGAACATCACTAAACTGTTTTTCATGTATGTTTTGATAAGAGACTGTTTCTACATATTGCACCTTGTTTTCATGTAAGGAAAGTGATATGGATATTTAGTCTGTGGTTCAGAGCATTCATAAAGGGTTGATGGGCTTTAATTCTAGGTAGATATCATTACAAACACCTAATACTCTGACAACAGTGTTTGTTGTTCAAGGCTTTGGATCTCTGTATTATACAAGCATAGTGGTTGATACAGTGTGTCAGCTTGGGAAGTTTAGAAGTTTAAGTGACTCAGCAGGGAGTCAGGGTCCTCACTTTGTAAACATCCTCATCCTGTGCAAGATGAGGGCAGGGAGATGGTGTGAGCGCTACCCCCGCCCTAAGGAGAGTAGCCAGTATACAGTATAAGGGAGAAAAAAGGCTTGCTCTAACTCTTTGTGCTTGAGGCTTTTATTGTCTTCTCCTGCTTCAACTGTTGCTCCTGTATCAGGCCACCCTGCCTTTGAGCCAGCTGATTACAGACTGAAACCTCCACACTGTTAGCTAAATAAACCTTCCTTAATTTTGGGCATTGGGTATTTTGTCTCAGCAGTGAGAGAAAAGAAACCAAGACAAGTGCCTATGTGAGGTTCTCTGCTTGAGGGAATACATGTTTCCATTTTTGATCATCCTGGAACAAAATTAATCTTGGGATTTCACTGTTTGTTAAAAATACTTCCTTATTTACTGAGCCCTAAGATGACCTTGGAGATATTTGAAGATCCCCTAACAAGAAAGGAAGCACAGAACTCCCATGTTCAGCCTACGTGATACAAGGAGGACTCAAAATGAAAACAAGCCGGTTTCTGGGCAGTTTTCCAGTGCATGTTGGGGAGCTGATTAAAAGAAAAAAGCCCTGTCTGTGTTCTGGCTACAGTGGCTCTCATTCTTGAGAGCTAAATGGAGGCACCATAGTGTGTGCACATGGCAGACACAGCGGCGCAGCAGTGAGGATGCTAAGGTGGTCTGCAGGGAAAGGGTGAGCAGGGAGAACGGGAGGGGGGAGTGCCAAGAATACAAGTCACCACCTAAGAAACTAAACGCTTACTGGAAGTCACTGAGTTGGAGATTAATTTAGGGTACTTAAAGCACCGTATCTAAATAAATGAAGTGATTTGGAAGAAAACAAGGGATAGTGGCATTTTTATTTTCGTTGTAGAAACCCGGAAAAGGCGTCCAGGAGCTATACTACTTAGCATTGCTTATTTCATACATACCTCTTTTGTTTAAGGTCCCGTTTAAAAAAACCCAGTAAATATCATATGCTATCCATAATGAAAGATGTTGCAATTATTAAATTGTTAATAAGCTTTAGACCAGGGCTTCCCCCAAGCATCAGTTACAGTTGATACGCAAAGGAATATGCTTGTGGGTGGCTTTCTCCTTTCAAACATAGCCAAGTGGTGCTTACCTGTCTGGAAAGGACTAGGTGTTATTTTGCTTTGTTTTTCTCACAGAAAAAGGGAGCCAAAAGGAAAAGGCCAAAGAGAAGAGAAACCATGAGAAAAGAAAATCCAGCTCCTCGGGAAGTGAGGATGGACTTCAATCACAGTACCAAGGCGGATGTGGACATTGATCTGGCTCAGCGCCATCAACTCAGTTTGCTTCTGGAGAGCAATCAACACCACCTGTCAGCTTGTTACTCTGTAGCGCCTCAGCTGTGTGCACAACAAGCCTCCCGCACTGACACTTCCACTTTAAACACAGTGTCCCTTCTTGACTACACCACTGAGGGCCCAGGACACACTTAAGCCCCTGGGCCATCGGACTTAGGATTTGATTAATGGAAGGATGACCGCAAGCAGATGGAAAGGTTTTTCCACTTGACAAAGGCAGAAATAAAAGTCTAGTATGAAATTGTCCTTGGAGCCAAGTAAAGCTTTTATTTTTTGAACCCAGTGTCCCTCTGTGTTAGAATTTCTAGGAACCTCCATCTATAAATCATAGCATCTTTTCAAATCCAATTAAAATCTCCAGAATTTTTAAAGGAACTACTCCAAATTTTCCTGTTCTCTGAAATTATACTGCTGAGATTTGAAAAGTGCCAGACTTTTGTTTGAGTTTTTAAAAATTTTGTCTGGGTTTCCACACAGCACAACAGATGGTCAGACCATTTTATTTTCTCTTGATTTTGTTTCTGTTGCATTAGTTATCACACCCAGCTTGCTGCAGCTACCAACGCTAAAGCCATGCCCGCTGTCTTCCTCCTACTTATTAATTAAAATTTTAACAAGACAAGGATGAGAGCCAAAACAGGGTAAGATTCCGCTAATACCGGCTCTGCTTTCTAGTTTGATATTTATTAGCATTCTGTTGGAGTCCAGTTACAATACAGTTCAATCTCATACTGTAAACCTATCTTCCTCTGTCATCTTTTCCTGTCTTGAATATGGAGGATTTATAGCAGTGTTTCGTCTACCATTTACTGTGAGGGAGAGTTTCGAACATCAATTTCTACTTGTAAGGCTATAGAAATTTGTAAAATATAATAAATTTAAACATGCCAAAATAAAATGGTTAGAATACAAAACATAAAGGAAGTAAAACACCAGCAATTTATTATACAATATAAATAATATTCCAATATTGCTATAAAACATACAGTAAGACATAATCTGTTAAAAAGAGTATATATTACTTATTAAAATTATATTCACAGTTATAGAAAAATATTAGTTATAGTATTTTGTTCTGCAACTGTAATCAGAGGTTAATAAACAGCCTATACAAAACATATAAATGCACACTGAGAGTCTTATGTATGCCAATGAAGTTTTTAAAATGATAAACTTTCATTTTGTTTATTAATTTACATAACACAGGGTGGATAAATGACCACTCTATTCATAACTGCCACTGTATTAATTGCATAACACTTGCAATGGTAAAGCAATGCCCTAAGAAGTATGACAAGAAGTAAAGAATTACTGTAAGCTCCTTAAATGTATCACATCCAGTGTAACCCAGGTGATTTTATTCTTATAAAATTTGATATTTCTCCTTCATCAGTTATCAATGTCTTGGTTAGAGTTCTTTAGTGGAACAGAATCAATTATTTGTGTGTGTGTGTGTGTGTGTGTGTGTGTGTGTGTGACACACACATATATGTGTAAAGAAAAAGGGATATATATTTCAATCACCTCTAGAACCACCCCCATAAACATACCCAGGAGTGTGCTTTATTAGTCTGCTAGGTGTCTGTGAATTCAGTGAACCTAACAATGAAGATTTATAAACAGCCAGTTCCAATTGTTAATCTTATAAATTCAATTGCATTTAAATTATACTTTGATAAAATAAATAGATTCTGTTATTTTCTGCTGTGGAGCTTTGAATGAAAAACAGAATTCAGAATATTATATTAAATTTATAGGTGTATGGTGAAATTTTATTTTGAAACAGGGTATGGCCATGCAGTAGGGTCTCACTTATGCAGTTCAGACTGGCCTTGCAACGATCCTCCTGCCTCAGCCTCCTGAGTGCTGGGATTACAGGCATGCACCACCACGCCCGGCTTTTTCAGTCGGGATCTCTCTATACAGTTCAGGCTGGCTCCAAGCTCACTTTATGGTCCAGGCTGGCACTGAACTCACAATGATCCTTATGCCTCAGCCTCCTCAGTGCTGGGACTACAGGCGTGAGCCACCACGCCTGGCCTGGTTATGTGAAGTTCTACCCATGTCACACCTTCAGATCTAACAATGGTTTTATAGAGAAAACTTCTTTGGAAATGTTTATTATGGGCTGAGCATAGTGGTGCATGCCTGTTATTCCAGCACTTAGGGGGCTGAGGCAGAAGGATAGCCATGAATTCGAGGCCAGCCTGCACTAAAAAGTGAGTTCAAAGCTAGGATGAATTGCAAAGTGAAACCCTGTCTCAAAAAAGACACAAAACACACAAAATATTTATAATGATATAGAGTATTCCCTCAGTTCAAAGTTATCCACTGAACCGGTAATATTTTATATCATTTATTTAGTTGACATGGACCACTATATGACT
This sequence comes from Dinomys branickii, assembly GCA_004027595.1. Classification (NCBI taxonomy): domain Eukaryota; kingdom Metazoa; phylum Chordata; class Mammalia; order Rodentia; family Dinomyidae; genus Dinomys; species Dinomys branickii. The sequence goes on along the minus strand of PVLD010018075.1, from coordinate 12,180 downwards.
TAAAGTAATCTAATTTATAGAATAAAATGTGAATTTAAATAACTGAATTCAGTTTATAATGCATATTTCTATCAAAGTTTGTATACTTTTTTTTTTTTTTGGTATAGGGAATTGAACTATGGATCTTGCTTTTGCCAGACAGGCCCTTATGCCACCGAGCTATATCTCTGGAGTCCGTGCACATTTAAAGAGCTCAGTTTTATTGACTTTACATAAACTGTTTTTAGTTGTTTGGTTTTGGTTTATTTTATTTTATTTGTTGTCTTTTTGAGAGAGGGTCTCACTAGCTGGTGATAATTTTGGGGTGGCAAGATCCAATTAAAAGTGTGTGTGTGTGTGTATGTGTGTGTGTGTGTGTGTGTGTTTTGTTTTCAAGTATTAAGAAAGAGGTATTAAGATGATTTCATAAAGTCAGTGTACTTTCACGTTTCATTTTAAAAGTTCTCACAGAATGGTTAATTCATTAGTTCCAATATTACTAATGGAAGTTTTTATAACCCTTTCTACTACCTTCAATCACTCCAAAATTGTTTATAATGAGCTTACACATTAAAGCACATGTACACTAATCTAAGCAGGATAATATATGCTTTTAAATTATATTGAAATTATAATATCAAATGTATAGCTTGTTCCTTTTTATAGCAAGATTTTCTGATCATGGAAGTAGTGTGTTGATTTATAATTGGATACAAAATTTGTATCTGTCTAACTGTCCCAGAATACTTTCTTGCCATTGGAACTGTGCCACCAGGTTGAACTTTTTAAAATATTTAAATTCAAAACACACTTACTGGAAATGTAAACTTTTTTAAATTAGTTAAGTTTATTGGTATAATTTATAGCTTGTGTTTTTGACAGTGAACTTGTAAACAGAAGTCCAGAGAGCCATCATTTTCACATAACATATAATTAAATATTTATTTCCTTAAAAATAACTTTGTTTTTGAGGGAAAATTCTCAATGAAATTTATGTGTTTAACTAGTTTATCTTTCATATCTCTCCATTTCTTGAGTATAATGATATCCATCTTTGACAATTCATATTTCAGTTTTTTGTTGTAGGCACATATGAAATTTCCAAAGAAAAATATAATCATATTAATACACATTTATATGTATGTGTATATAGATGAATATACGTGCTAGTTTTAGAAAACTAATAGGCTATGTTATAAGAAACAAGTAAACCACATTTGTTAATATGAAAATAAACTCTTTGTTATTGCCAGCTTTTTCTTTTTGTACCAGAAATCAAACTCAGGACCTTATGCTTGCCACATAGGTGTTTAAGCCACTGAGCTATATCCCCATCCCTATTGCTAGCTTTTTAAACACTGCAGAGTTTATCAATTGATTGCATACTTTTTAATTTTTAGCTCACATTGCTGAAGTGTAAGTCACATACTGTTCCATTAACTATTTAGGGCGTAAATTACAGTCCTATAGTATTGGAAAGCTCATGTATTTTTATAAACAATACTACTATCATAATATGGAACAGTTCTGTCATCCCTCCAATTTGTACTCAATCCTTGAAAGACACCCCCTCCCTCTATTTTCAGGTTATGTATTTTGATGCATATATTGACGTATTTTCTGAGCTTATAATGTTGTCTCTTCAAGAAGGTCATGTCCGTTGGATGACAGATAGGTAACTGTCTGAATTTGCTTCTTTTCTGTATCATAGGACATTTGAAATTCATTTCTCCTGTGGATAGCTGTACATTTTTCCTTTTCTAACAGATGAGTTGAGTACCCACATTGAATAGTGACATTAAATACTTACATTATGGCCTATGATTGGTTTATCGCTTTATTGGCTGAATGATGTATGGACTAAGGTTTAGTGATTATTAATAAACATATATAAACCTTTAAAATGTATAAGATTTAAAAAAAATTTATATTTATTAGCACATGTTTGCACTACACAGTGGTTACACTCATTAGGAGGAGTTAGTGCATGCCTATAACACACGTTTAGTCTTTTTTAATCCCTAACCCCTCTTCCTACCTCCTTCCTTCCTCCATCACTTGGTCCTCCTTCCCTTTGAAGATTTATGTTCTTGTTTCTTTTTATCTAGTTTGATTTTGCTCTTTGTTCATATTTTGCACTTATAATAAAAGAGAAGCCATATTTAAGCTCTGCATCTGATTATTTCATTTAACATAGGATCACAAGGTGCTTCCATTTTCATATTAAAGTCTCAGGTTTATCCTTTCTAATGGCAGACTAATCCTCTGTTGTTTGTAAATACCACATTGTTAAAATTCATTTCTCTTTTGATGCACATAGTAGCAGCTTCCAAGGTTTAGCTCTTATGAGTTGTGCTACTCTAAACATGAGCATACACGACCTTTAACTATTTGGAGAAGATGGCTAGTGATGGGTCAAATGGAACATGTAGTTTTTATTTCTGAGGAATCTAAAAATATATTCTAGGTATTAGTTCTCTGCTTGAGATATAGTTGGCAATTTTTTTTCATCTGTAGGTTGTCTCTTTATTGGTTGGTTTCTCTGCAGTGCAAGTCTTTTTAGTTTGATGAGATCTCATTTGTTGATTATTGATGTTTTTCTTGTCCAGTTAGGGCTTTTGTTATGGTTTGTGTCTGCGTGTCCTCCCAAAGCCACACACAGTTATGGGGCAGGCTTTTAGAGTTTATGCTTGATTCATGGTCCAATGCTGGGATTGTGGGTGTGAGTGCTACACCAGCCTCTGAGGTATATGTAATGGACAGAAAAAAGATACTTGCCACCCCTTCTCCCTTTTGTTCTTGTTGCTTTCGCTATCTTCTGCTGCTATGAATGGTTGCCCTGTGCTATGTGTCACTCTGCCTTGGAGGCAGCCAAGTGTGGACTTAAATCTCCACAAATTGTGAACAAAATAAACCTTTCATTCCTTAATTTTTTGCCTCAAAAGTGTTTTGTCTCAAGAATGAGAGAAAAGTAATCAAGACAGAATTTGGTACCAGGAGTGGGATCGTTGCTATGGCTATACCTGATCATGTGGTTCAAGAGCCTTTGCAAATGGCTTGTAGAAACCCTTTGGAAAGGTTCAGAGATATTGCCTGAAAGAGAAGAACTAGAACACCTTCGACTGTTCTGTCTGGGAGATTCTGGTCAGAGTTCAGAAATTGGGAAGGCTGATAGAAATCCTGCTGGTAAAGACCAAGTTGGGGAGGTTTCTACTGAGAAGAACTGCATTGGTTGTTGGACTCCAGACAATGTGTGTTATGGCTTGGCAGAAAGTTTGTGGGCATTTTGCTTGTGTCGAGAGACTGCCTAAGACAGAGATAAAGGGCAGTGGACTAGTTTATCTGTCAGAAGAAATTCCAAGGCAAATGAACATTGCAGCAGTGGCATGGCTATTGTTGCGGGGGAGCATTTAGACAGATCTATTTTGAGAATGAAGAGCAAAGAGCCCAGTAGGATGATGTAAAATGTTGTGAGATTGGCCAGAATGGAAGCTCCAGTAAAGCTGCGGATTACAAGGAGACAGCTGAGGAGATCTACATTGCAGAGAAGGAACAAAAGAATGGAAAAAATGGCCTGAAGGCATCACAAGAAGCATCAAGTCACACTTTGTAGGCTCAAAACTGCAAAGAAGAAAGGCTTTGCTTTGAGAAGAAAGCCATAGAACACCATGTTCCAGAATGGCAGCAGTGGCAGCACCAGGTTCCAGAATGCTGATGGCATAGAGAATTTGTTCCTCAGAATCATGTTCAGAGTGCCCAGTGATCCAGGCACTTGACCTCTGTGGCCAAGTGAGAAGAAAGTCTGCCTACTGCTCCAGGTGGGAGCAGATCTTGGCATCATCCACATGGCACTGTTTTTAGGTGCACACAGAATGCAAGAGTTCTGAGGTTAAGAACGCTTCCACCTTGATTTCGGGCCTAAGTGGCCAGGCCTTGTGCTCCTGCAAGGACAGTGTGTGAAGCTGTAAGTGAGAAGCCTAAAGTGCAGTGGAGACCTCAGAAGTTTGAAAAAGCCAGGAATGTGAATTGTCTAAGGAAAGCAACAAGGAGGTAGCACAGCAGGCCTAAAAGAAAAGCTGTGTGAGCTTTTTCTTTAAAATAAAAGAAAGAAAACATTTTAACAGACAGCCATTTTCAAAGTAGCACAAGAATAGCACAAGCAAAACTGAATTACAGACAAGGTGACAACAGGGAATTAACCCCAATGGTTGTTGTATTACATATTGATAACTTCAAAGAGTATACTCAGGAAAACAAATATAGACTTGCAAGATGGATCAAACAGCTCATCATTAACTGTTCCTTAAAATAATGTGACAGAAGTCAGTAGTGTGAGTTTTAACCACTAGAAGTGCTGTAGGGGTAGAGTTATGCAAGTCCTTTGGAGCTTACAGTGTGCCACAGGTTTCAGATGCTGCACGTGGAACTACAAGATATAATGGCAGCCCTACTGGAGTTTGGACTTGCTGGATTTTGGTCCCATTGCTTTGTATCCCCGTTTGTATTGTTTCGAATGGTAATGTTTATTTTGTGCCATTGTTGGAAATGTTTAATTTTTCATTTGTACAGGGGCTCACAGCTAAGAGTTTGCCCTACATCTCAGAGGAGACTTGAGACTTGGAATTTTCAGCAATGCTGAAACTTTTAGGACTTTGGCAATGCTTAGAGATGGACTGAAATGTCTTTTGCATAAAGGGATGGGCATGAGTCTTTGAGGGGGCTAGAGGTAGAACGTTATGGTTTGTGTCTGGGTGTCCCTCCAAAGCCACATGCAGTCATGGGGCTTGTTTATAGAGCTTATGCTTGCATGGTCCAGTGCTGGGATTATGGGTGTGAGTGCTATATCTGCCTCTGTGGTGGGTAATTTGCATATGAAAAAGAGAGAAAGAGGCTGTTTGCTGCCACTCCTCTTTTTTAATCTTGTTACTTTTGCTATCTTTTGCTGCCATGAACAGTTGCCCTGCACCATGTGCCACTCTGCCTAGGAGCCAGCCAAGTGTGGTCCTAAACCTCCACAAACTGTGAGCTACATAAACCTTTCCTTCCTTAATTTAGGGGGTCAAGTATTTTGTCTCATCAACAAGAGAAATATAACCAAGACAGCTCTGCTCAGAAAATCTTAGGCTATGCCTATGTCTTCAGGAATTTTAGGTAATTTGGCCTCCAACACTGGCTGTCTCTTCCAGCATTTAGATCATTGATCCATTTCCATTTTAGTTTAGTACTTAATAAAAGATATGGTTCTGCATTCAGTCATCTGCATATGTGGAGACTATTTTCCCTACATAGTTTGTTAAAGGGTATATTTTCTCTAATGTACATTTTTGGCTGTTTTGTCAAAGATCAAATGGCTAAATGGCCTGAGGTTTTTTTCTGCATCCTCTATTTTATTCTGTTGGTCCACTTGTCTGTTTTTGTGCTAGTATTATTTTTTTGACATAATAAACATCTATTCTTTAATAAGATGACCAACAAATTAACAATTCACCATTTTTTAGAGATTGATACCTCAGATCTTTTTAACTAGTACTTAAGTACATGACTGTGGCTCAACGATTACAACATTCATTGCCCATTGTTATCTTTTATGATTCCATACAGGCAACTTCAAAAGCACCATAGGGAAACAAATGCGATAGATGCCCATTTCTGTTGCAGTTCCTCTCAGCATAACAACTAAGCAAACAATCAAGGAGAAAATCATATGTAAACTATGACATGCATGACCTCATTGAATTTGAAAATTCTCAGTCCTATCATTTGTAGCAACATACCAATAAGATATATATGATGTGGATTTTTCCCGTTATTATATTCCAGTGCTACAAATATTGCAAAACTAAAAAATGTCGTGGTTAGTAAGTGAATTGTGAAATGCCAATAGAAATGTGAATGAAAGCAGTCCATAGATAAGCCAGCTTTCCTGGGTGACATTGCTAGGTGTTTGATGACTCTGTCCCACAGAGCATTTGCATCTTCCAGAGGTATTGCATAAGAAATACCCAGACTTAGGGGGCTCCAGGATATAGACCAAAGAAACTCAGAAGTAGCTATGTAATGTTCCATTCGGAATGCAGTTTACACAGAAGCCACTCAAGAAAGATTAAATGTGCTGACTATTAAAGGACTGAAATAATTGTCAAAGCTCTTCTGAAATCAATTTCCAATTATGGCTGTATTAGACTCAGTCATTTGCAAGAAATGAGAGTAGACAGGGTAAATCTTTTGAAGCTGTCTCCAGAAGATTATGTGCAAATGTACAGCAGAAGCAGCCAGTCCATAACATTTTACCTTCTCTGTTTTCAAGTGGAAGTTGAGATTGTGACAGAATCTAAACAAGAAATTCTTCCAGATACCTGTGTGTTCCATTCATTCGTAGAAGAGCAATCACTTTGATGTTGATCTATTCTCCCATTTCCACAACAAGTTCTTTTTGTTTTATTGTGGCAATAAATGCACTCAGAAGTCTAATGATTTTTGAGATAAGTATAGAACATATTCAGGGAATTTAAACTTGCATAAACTTATATAAAGTTCATCTTTTATGCAAGAAGAGTGAATGTTTCTGAGGATGAAAATCTCCAGTTGTGAACATTGAGGAATTTTCCTTCTATATGTGGTCAGGACAACTGAAGCCTACTCCTGGCTGATTCTATTCATTCTGCAAAGGAGTGGTGGATGTGAAGTAATCCTTGAGACTTGATAACTCAATTTGTCTAGTTGTTGATTATGGTGCATCAGAAATGTCTGTAGTAAAAAAAAAATGCCATGAAAACTCTGTCACTCTCTCTGGATTCACAACCGATTGAAACCAACTTCAAAACTTTGTCCAGAGTGAAATCCCCTCAGCTCCCCCCCTGCCTTCCATGGCCATGGTGTCTGCTTGCAGAAGAAAAAGGGAAGAGTCAGTGCATCTCCAATACACCCTCTCCACTTGAGCTTTCCTGGAATAAAGGCCATGGCTGAAATCCCATAGTTGAGAAGCTGTGGCTTGGTTCTCAGAGTCTTATGGTTTAAAGCTATGTTGTAGCATAGTTTGCTTTTCTCAATTGCTGTAGCTTCGTAATACAGTTTGAAGTCTGGAATTATGATGTCTCCTACTTTGCTCTTGCTGCCCTATATTGCTCCTGCTATTTTGGGTCACTTCTGGTTCCACGTGAATTTTAGGATTTTTAAAAATCTAGTACTGTGGGGAATGCTGCTTGTAACTTGATTGGAATTGCATTAAATCTGTGTATCAGTTTTGGAATCAATGTCACTTTTTACGATGCTTATTCTGCCTATTGAGAAACAAGGGAGGTATTCCCATGTTATGACTGAGCTCATACTGGAGCTCAGACCGAGCTCAGTGTGAAACTACACTATCAGCAGCTCTCCTGGCTTCCAGCTTGCTGGTTGCGGATACGGAGGCTTTTGGGCCTCTAGAATAATTTAAGCCTATATATATGTATGTACGCCTCCATTCTTCTGGAAAACACTAATACGGCTATTTGGGGTTGACACGCCATGTAGGTACCCACTAGAGTATTAGTGGGAAGAGGCTGTGTGTATTTGCATGGGAGCGATCTCCTGTTCTCTCTACTATCAGGCACTGTCCTGGGAAAGTATATTTCAAACAGTTTTAAAACATTAAGTTTAGAAATAATCAAAAGAATAGAAAATATATCTGCACAAATATATAAAGAAAAGATCAATGATAGAATGGAAATACACATTTGTTGGTATTTTGGCATGTGCACTTCCAGAATTTTATTTTCGTATAAATGTGAATACTATTCCTCAAAGCACCAAGTTTAATATATATTAGCTCAAATGAGATAACTCTTCTTATATATTTCATTTAGCAATGTGTAATGAACTTCTTCCCTTGATATTAACATATCTGAATTATAATCATTTCAACTTTTCATCAGAATTTAAATGGACCAAATATATACTATTTTTGAAGCCCTTGATGTTAAAAAAACTACTACCCACATTATTTCCTTTCCATATGTTACAGAGAAAGAATTTTACAGAATCTAACATTTATTAATTAGAAAATCATAGAAACATTTTAATATTCTAAAATTATACTTTGTTTAAAATTACAAATTTGGGCATTGATGGCTATCCCCTCATATTAACCTGACCTGAGCCCAAGTGAGACAATTAAGAAATCTATACATATGTCAAGTAAATTTCTACCTTGTCTATGCTTCCAAATTGTAGTCACCTTTAGCGCTACAAGTTTACATAGTACAAAACAGCAATTGTGAATGTATTAATATATTTAACAAAACTTTAGCCAAAAATATTTTATGGTGTTGAATTTTGAGTAGTGGTCTCTATATTATGTACAGATGTCACTAGTCCATGAAAAGTCTTTTTACAAACCAAGAAAAGGTGTCCTCTCACATGTAGAGAGCCCTTCAAGTGAGGATCTGACAACTGTATACTCTAAGCTCCCGCTGTGCGAGTATGTTTATAGTCTCCTTTGGACCCACAGTTAAGTAAGTGGACCTAAGTTTAATTCATGTTCCTACTACTTCTCTTCTTTATAAAATGCCTGATGTATGATAAAACTATAGTAAGTGCCTAGATAAGTTGATAAAGCTAAAAATTCAAAGGCAAAATTAACATTATTTACTACAATGTCTTAACAAATGTGAAAATGTTACTCTGCTAGGAAATATTAATCTGATATTTTATATGTACACATTTGGGTTAAATCTCACACAAGCATATCATTATTTTCTTTAGTTGCTGCACTTTACAAAGAGGATCTCCAGGGTGCTAGCTGTCTCAGTGCTGAGACACTAATGTATTTTGACTTTACACTAGCAGAAACTAGTTTCTATCTGGCATTAAAAGGTATTCACACTTCTTGCTTCTTTTGATGGTTCTCAGCATAGTTTGTTAAATTATATTTGTTTGTACATTTCTAAAAAGATAAATGGCTTTTTATGTCTTAACTTATTCCTAAAATCATGTCATGTAGAAGATCTGGTACGTGAGCTAAACATATTGCCCATATTACCAAAATATAAATTGCTGCCCCTTGAATTTAAACTTCTTTGTACATGATGCACAATGAGGCATATAACTGTGGAAATCTTAAAATGACACATAAAAGTGAAAGAGAATTTCTATTCGTGAATGACTTTTAAGTCTGGCTGATATTCATGCAGCATCAAAAAGGAACACTTTCTTCTATGCATTAATAGAATTTGAACCAATATGCCTGTACATGGTTAGTTTTCTTGCTGTGACCAGTTACCACAAATTTAATAGCACATAACAATGTAAATTGGTTATCATATGATTATAGAGATAAGAAGTCTCAAAGAGATTTTACTGGACTAAATATTTTCTTACATTTATGTTCCTTCCTGAAGTCTCTAGGGGACAGTCTGCGGCCCTGTCTTTTTCACTGTTTATTGGCTGCCCATGTTCCTTTGGCTCTTGTCTCTGTTAATTACAATTACCCAGAAAATGCAAACTAAGATGCCGCCTCCTGGTCAACAGGTTATGGACCTTAATTCTATCTGTAACCTTAACTCCTTTCTGTTCTGTAATCTATAGACTTAGAGGTTCTCTGGCCAGGACTTGTATATTTTAGGCAGACTTCATGTGTGTAATACAATTGCAATTTTTGAAAAACAATGAAGTTATTAATGGTAGAGACACGTTAATACCCATCATTCTGTCCTGATACAGAAACTTGTGGCTTAGTAGTTGTTTCCAGAGGTTTGCCAATGCTCCACATCACAGTATCATGTTTTACACACATGCATGTACATGACATATGAATATGTGCATATATATGTACATATTTGTACCAAAATTTTTGAGGTTGAATATATAGAGAGACAATTTTATTCATTAAACTGTGTTAAGGTTTTAAGGATGGAAATATTGCACTTCTACTTCCTGGATCATGTTTTAAGTCTATGTACAGAAAACAGAAGAATACAGATTGAAATTCTGTCAGTGAGATAAATTCAAGATGGTAGAAGTGTGGGAAAGATGGATTCCATAGTTCCTCTGATTCAGTTTAGCTTAATTTTCCCACCCAGTCCCAATTGGTATTGGAAACCTGTCATGGGAACTTCTGGGAAACAGCCATTACAATAACATTGGCCTGAAAGAGTAGAGCATCTGCTCTAGGGAGTTAGGAATGATGCTTCCCAAGGGGCAACAGGCCTGCAGCACAGACGGTGGAGGTTTGCGTCTCAGGTTCACCAGGTGTCCGTCCCTGTGGAGAGATGTTAGGATACAGCCAGTGAGCTGAAGAAAATGAAAAACTCTCCTCATGGAAGTCCCGGAGGTGAGCCAGTAATATGGTTTTGATAAAAAGGTTCCATCAAAAAGTCATAATTTCATGGGCAGGGCTTCAGGATGGCAATCGAGTCTCTGATGCTCATGTTTTCCAAATGTGTTAATACGTCATGGTGAGGTTATAGCTGCGTGGTCTGTTAGGAAGTGCAACCTAGTGGTATAGCATGGGCCGTGGGGTCATGAATTGGAAGGGCAGCGTCCCAGTTCACTTCCTCTCTGCGTTTGCTTTTTGACTGCAGTGAGAACAGCATTTCCCTTTGTTTTCCAAATGATTGATCATTTCAGTAAAAGCATAAATCAGCGAATTCGCTCAATATATTGAAAACCAAGTGTGGATAGACGCACCAGTTTGACTATAAACACAAGCTTCTAGAAATATATTAAAGTCTGTAATAAAGCACGGTAACATTACGTCATATTTTAGCTATTTTAAAATATGTTATAAAATAGCTTATATGAGGGCATTGAATTATAACAATTTTCTAAACACTCAGCTCCCCCATTTTTTGCTGTATTTGTTTAAAATAGTCTTTATATCAGCTGCCATGGATATTTTCCTACAGTAAACAGTTCCTCTATCATGAATAAAATTCTGCTTTAAATATTGCAGAATGTTTAGTGAAAAAGTAAAAATAATTACCTACAAATTTTAAGTATGTTTGTAAATACACATTTTTCTTTATGCTAAGATCTGTAAACTACCAAGTATGTTTCCAGTAAAACAAAACATCTAGGTAAACTTGTCTGTTACTTGATATGTTTTCTTTAGAATATTGTAGTCTCTTAACTTTGGCTAAAGCTATGCTAGCCATTGTACAATATATCACCATGCATGCCTTAGGAGATCAGAAATGCTGACTAGGCAAAAAATAAAGGACTCCTCATAAATACCTAAATGAATAAATAGATAAAATTTCCAATTGGTTAGAGCCAAACTTCCCAAGTTCAAAGTCTGTCTTTCAAGTACACTAGCATTTCAGAACTTTGGTGCAGTTATATAACATCTCTTTATCTCAGTTTCATCAAGACATAAAAGAATTACAATACTACCTCCTATATAGCTGTTATAAAGTTCAGTTGAGCTGGATATGTAGCGCTTTCAGAATGGGACCTGGTATGCCTTCAACTTTGTAATTTTAGTTATTATTATTTATCTGCTGGGGATTGAACTTGGGCCTCCTATCTGCTAACCAAGCCCTGTACCATGGAGCTAAGAAAAGTTATGTCTCATATCATACTTGTATTTATAAAATGGGGATCATCATTAATGTAATTTTTATGTGAAATAAAGTTGTAGATAAAAATATTATCCACAGTTCCAAGTTAAATCACCTTTTCTTCTCAATGTCAATGTAACACATCATAAAAATTGCTTCAGCTTAGCTTTAAATCAACTCAGAAATCTTACTATCCATTTCATTTATTTAGAAACTACATTTCTTCAGAAATTTTAAATTGCACTTTCAAATATAACATATTCAATTTTAGTTTTAACTATTTCAAATAGTAAAAAAAGTATATATTTTCAAAATTTAAATTAATATTGTAAATTTACAAATACAAAAGTACATTACATTTAAATTCATTTCATCATTTCAATATTTTCAACACATTGTTAGGGTTTTTTAAAATTTTTTTTTTATTTTTTAAAAAAATAAAAGTACAAAAACATATTAACAGAAACCAATTAGCATAAAAAATAGTACAATCACAACTGATCTACAGACAAGGTGACATGATCTCAACAGTGGTTATTGCTTTATCCATTGATATCTTCGAAGTGTAAATATATGAACCCATATACAGACATGCAAAATTGGTCAGACAATTAATCCTCTCAACAACAGAAAAACACAAAAAACAAAAAAACCAAAGACAGAA
>PVLD010018074.1:0-40010 GCA_004027595.1 Dinomys branickii | reverse complement strand
TTTTGGTACCAGTATAATACTTGCCTCCAGAAATGTGTTGGGGAGAGTTGCTTCCTTTTCGATTTCATTGAAGAGTTTGAGGAGTGTTGGCATTAGATCTTCTCTAAATGTTTTATAGAATTCTGCTGTGAATCCATCAGGGCCTGGGCTTTTTTTTGTTGGTAAGTTCTTAATGACGTTTTCAATCTCATTAATTGATTAATCTTTTCTTTATCATGGTTGAACAAACTATTGACAGTTTATACATTTCTCTCAGCTTCACTTTTTTTATTTTAAAGACAAAAAACCAAACACATTAACAAACACACAGACATAAACAAAACAGCATGAAAAAGATAAAAATACAGAATTTCAGACAAGGTGATAGGAAATTAACAATGGTTATTGTATTACATATTGATATCTTCAAATCAGTTATTCAGATAAACAAATATAGGCATGTAAGATTGATCAAACAATTAAATATCAACTATTCCTTTTAATTAACAATAGAAATTAGAAGTACAATTGTCTCAGCTCTCCTGTGTGTACATATATACATACTTTTCCCTTCTTTCTCTTCTCTTTTCTCTAATCCCAGTCATTCTTTCCTTTTGAGCAGTTTCTTTCCCTTTCACAATATCAATTGTACCTTTTAGATTTTTATTTACTCTTTCAGGTTCTTATACTAGGGAGACACTATGAGTTTTACACATGTGAGTCTTATTCATTTCACTTATGAGTATGGTCTCTAGTTGCATCCATTTACCTATAAAACCTTGAGTTGATCTTTCTTTATAGCTGAGTAATATTCCATTATATAAAAATACTGCATCTTTTCAGCCATTCCAGAGTTGTCGGACATTTGGGTTGTTTCCACGATTTAGTTATTACAAATTGCACTGCTATAAACGTGCATCTCTGATGGTGTAACGCATGGTGCACATATAACATTGTGGTATGATGTTTTCAGTTCTTTTGGAAAAATACCCAAAAGGGAAATAGCTGGGTTGAATGGGAACTCTAATCGTAGTTTACTGAGGAATCTCCAGACTGATTTCCACAATGGTTACACCAGTCTGCACTCCCACCAACAGTGGAGAAGGGTTCCTTTTTCCCCATGGTCCCTCCAACTTTTGTTATGTGTTGATTTCTTGAAGATAACCATTCTTTCTGGGGTGAGATGGAATCTCAGTGTTGCATTTCTCAAGTGACTAATGGTGATGAACATTTTTCATGTATTTATTTGCCATTTGTATTTCTTCACATGAGAAGTGTGTATTCATCTCAGATGCCCATTTTTTATTGGGTCTTTGAATTTGGGGGGGTTGATTTTTAAAAATTCTTTATATGTTCTAGATAGAAGTCTTTTTTCATCATGCCATGTAACTTTCTAAGAATTTCAAAATTGGAAAACTCTCTCTGATGACTCTCTTTCCTTTGCATATGACCTGAAAGATTTGGAAGAAGTTTCAACTGACCGGCTTCTCATTCTGTTCATTTTGCGCTTTAGTCTTTTTTCCTGCTGCCAGACAGCTCTAATGCTGGTGGTACCTTCATGGCTCCTTATGCCCTCACATGGTGAGATTGTGGGGTGGAGCAGCATGAGGAAGACATGTGTCTTTTGTAAGCCATTCATGTAGCAAAACATAGTAAGTAACACAATCTTATGAACATGTTAACACATTCCTTTCTAAGAAAGGGATGTGAACTTTAAGCTTCATTTACTCTGTAACAGAAAATCATCTCCCTCCACCCCTGCCAGTATACTTCAGTTTCTTAGTTGTCTAGGTAATAGTTCCTGTTGCAGTTCTGGTTGCTTCTGTCTTCTACCAACAGCTGGCCATTGTGATGCATAGCTGGTCACTATGATGCACATTGTATAAACCAATTCCCAATTGACAAGCCGTTCTGCCTCTGTACTTCCTGCCTGCTTACCCATATACACCCTAGACCACCAGAGACTGGAGCCTGATATTTTGGGAATGATTTTGATCAGTGCCTATCAACATAAAACGAATGTGTCTCCAAAGCCTGGGTGTCATTTTGGTGTTTCTGCTTGCTGTTGCAACTCCATGGTTATTCACCTGGACAGAATGTGAAGATATCCTGCTGTACTGTGAAGTCAATGATGGAAAGAGGATCCAAGAGAATAACATTTATTTGGGAAACTAATATAAACCAGGCTCCAAATGTCCCCAACTGGTCATGGCAGACAGATTCCCCATTTTGTACAACTGTACTTTACCAACAGGACCACATGATAAAAACATGGTAACTTACAGATGTGGTTTTATTGGCAGTGTAGTGGTCATGAACAAAGGTGAGCCAAGGTTAGGTAATTTCAATGGTAAACTGGTAGTCATTTTATACTGAAATGTTTTAAGCATATTGTGTTGGTTTTGGGTGTTATTTTGCAAGGTGAAACAATATATAATACAGGACACATACTTTATACGATTATTTATAAGTCACCCAAAGAACAATATAGAAAAGAGCGCAGGAAATCTGTCCACACACTAAGACCAAGGAATCCAGCCGAGGGCCTGGATCCTGCGACAATGACCTACGTGAGTCCAGCTGAATACCTAGAGCTCATGACAATGCCTCTCACGAATCCAACTGGAGGCCCAGAGCCCTTGACAACGTCTCATGCAGGCCTGTTTCGCAGATCTGTGCTGGGAAGGCCCAAAGGTCAGTGGTGGAATCTAGAAAGTCTGTGCCAGTAGGGTGAAGGATCTGTGCTAGCAGGCTGAGGATCTGCACTGGAGCCAGGAAGTGATGCTTAGAAGAACCAGAGCTTCCCTGAAAGGTACCACAGCCATTCTCAGCAACAGTGAGGTCCAGAGCTCCTCTGATGATCCAGATGGCTGAGTTCCCAACAGGGAAGCCAAGGCAACAAGCTTCTCCTGGAGACCAGCAGTGCCCCATCTTCCCCTCTGGAGCCAGGAAGCGATGCTCAAAGTAAGGACCAGAGCTCCCCCAAAGTGAACCAAAGCCATTTGCCGCTCCAACGAGGTCCCGAGCTCCTCAGAGGATGAAAACAGCCAAGTTCATCAGGAAAGCCAGCATGACGAGCTCCTCCAAAACAATCAACAGCTTCCACTAGCTCCAACAGCCTTTCCTCTGCTCCCAACAGCCCTAACTTTTCCTTCTCCATTTCTGCCTCTTATGCTGCTGGCAACAATCCTCAGGTGCACCTCCCACACCCAGCACCACGCTTACTCAGTTCAGCTGAGGGTTATAAGTAGACCACCAGTTACCAATCCATTACATATATGTAAATCCCATCTATAAAGTATGCCTACTCGAGAAGAATTTTTTATACCTGGTAGTGGCCTACTTTAGGGACACTGCTTCCTTCTCTACAGTTAAGACTTCCTATTTGGAAATTTAGAGTGACTTAGACCAACAGCCTGTGATCCCGTGTCAGCCAGTGTGGCACTCTTGACCACATTAGAGCTGATTGTTTTCCTTCACACTTATGGTTATTTGCATGATCTGCTTGTATAATAAGAAGCAATCTAGCAGAGAGGTTAAGAGTGCAGGGTTTGGCATCAAATTGCTGCTTTTCCCAGACTTCACTTCTCACTTTCTGTGCAAGTTCCTGCCATTTGTGTCTGTTTTGCTGTCTGTAAAATGAAGCTCACCATGGCATACAGAGCATGACAGGTTTATGATCATTAGCTGACTTAACTTTTTGTGTAGGATAGTTCTTGGCACAAAATATCAGTTCATGTTAGGGGTTTATTTTTTAAAATTGTTATTTTAAGTTGATGAATAATAAATGCATTTATAGAGTACAATGTGATATTTTGATGTATGTTTGAAACGTAGAATGATTAAATCAAACTAATGTAAACATCCATTACCTGATAGATACTTTTTGTGATGAAAATAGTCTATTCTTTTAGCAATTTTTAAATATATAGAGTATTATTTGTTGTAGTCACTGTAGGGAACCTCCTTGTTCTCTCATTGTACCCCAGAGAGAAACAGCAGCGGGTATGAGAAAAATAAAGACGAGACAAGAGCTGGGTCGGGGAAGGTACCTCTCACCTGACGGGAAGAGGGCGACTTCAGTAGGGGGGCGTTTATTTTATACCCTTACAAAGTTAGTGTCAGGAGAGGTAAGGTTGCCTAGCAACTAACAACTGTAATTGTCTAGGCAGCGTACTGTTTTCAATACTGAAGTAGCCTGACTGTTTGAGGCGCTCTGGCTCTGTCCTGCCCTCGCACATGTGACCAATATCCAGCTCCAGTGGTCCCCAACGACTCACCATTCTGTGCGATAGATCGCTAAAGCATGCTCCTCCTCAGTGAATCCTTATACTGTTGATCAGATTTCCCTCCTTGTTTACCCCATCACCTCTGGGAACCGTCAGCCTGTGGCTTTTATGATCTTTCCATATTGTGGCTCCTCAGCTCCTTCCCTTTGTGATCACCATTCTTTACTGATAAGAGAAGTAGTTAGGATTCATGGTGCCAGTTCTGGAACACAGAAGACCTAACGAGGATGGGACTTGTCAGCAGACACACGAGGCATGCTCTAACCCAATCATATTTAAAAAACGATGGCAGCAGAAACTCCCCTATCCCCTGTAAAGCTATAGAAAATGTGACCACTCAGGTGGAAGCAGAGCTAGGGGCCCAGCAAGCCACCTACTAGCCTTCTGTTTCTTCCAGGGTTCTGAGAACCTTCCAAAACCTGACTGTTTCATAAAACTCGTTTTGAAAAACCCTAAACTCCAGAAAATTCTCTTTCCTAAATTTCAAAAGAAAAGGGAGGCATTTGTCTAAATGTAGCCATAGTGTTCTGTCGGGTTAATGAAACAATTTATTGAGCTGTAAATCTGCAGAGTTGTGCTTGATGTGGCTTCAGTCTTACCTGCCAGCCAAGCCTCTAACCAAAACTTCAAGTTAAAATTGATAGTTTTAGGGCAGACAGTGACAGGAAGAGAAGTGAGGGTGGTTTGTTTTCATTTTAAATTCAAATAACATTTGTTGGACACCTAGACATTGGGCCATGAACTCTCATTAACCTATAAAGTATTTATATTTTCAGTTGAGTAAACTGGGGCACAGGAAGATTAAAAGCCTTGCTCACAATAGAACCACAGTGAGTTATAAACCTTTCTTTTCCAAAGCAGTAGAGTTTATATTCACCTTTTAGTGCAATGTGAAAACAGTACCATCTAAGAAGTTCTATTATATTATGCTGACTTTCTGTTGCTATAACAAGTTATCTGAGAGCATTAATTTATAAAGCAAAAAGGTTCATTTTAGCTCTTGGTATGGGAGATTCTAGTTCATGATCAGGTGAACCCATAACTTTTAGGCCTGTGATGAGGGTGCTGGACAGCAATGGTGGCGAGCACAAGGCAGAACCAACTGCTTCCCTCGTGGCCAGGAAGCACAAGAGAGCAACTAGGGGCCCAGGGTCACATGTTCTCCCTGAGGACACCTTTCCCAGTGACTTAAAGGCTTCCCACCTTTCAGTTCCCACTGCTTTCCATAGAGCCAGCCTGGGGACCAAGCCTTTGTACTTCAGCCTTAGTCAGGGGGCATTAGACATCTGAAGTGCAGCGGAATACAAAACATTTGAGCTTGGAAAAATACAGCCACCTGGTACTCAGAGACAGCTCTCTTTCCATACCAAAACAAGTTCTCAAATCGAACTTTTGCAGATGATAAAACCTAGTCTCTGAAGATTAGTCAAAGACCATGGAGCAAGTAAGAAACACAGCCAGTTCAAATTAGTTCCTCTTGCTGCAAACCATGCCCAGCCCAGCCTCACCTCACAAGAAGGGGGCATTCATCGACTCACCCCCTTTCTCCTCCCAGGTCAGATTCCTGACCCCTAAGTCAGCATGGCCTTAATATGCATTCATTTGTCTGTTAGCCCCATGGAGCCCAGCTACGGCTGATCACAAGCACCACAGATTTCCCTTTGCTTTTCAACAATTACTTTTGCCTGGTTCAGCCAAGCGGTAGGAAGGTCTTGTTAAAATCCTTCTGTTACACAAGGAAAATAGACCTTCCTGTGTAAGAGAAACGAAGGAGGTCAGTCCTTAGTAAGCATTAAACGTCCTGCTTAAATTTATGTCACCTTTTACCCTTTTGGTGGTTGGGAGAAGAAATATGAAGAAAAATACCTGAGACTTGGTTTATAACACTGCTTCATAAACACTGTGACCTTGGGAAGGTCACTGTACCTCTCCTGGGTTACTGGTCAATCCAATCGAATGTCCAGCCTTTGTCCAGCCTTCATGCCTGAAATGGGCTTATCTGACCACAAGGGGGCAGACAAACCCTGAGGAGCTGGAGTGTCACACGAGTAATTTTTTAAAAAAAGAATACAGTTTTAATACAAAGAAAATATTTTTTTTGGTACTGGGAATCAAACTCAGGACCTTACGCTTCCCGGGCAGGTGCTTATGGCACAGAGCTAAATCCCTGGCCTGCAAAGAAAACTTTTAAAATTTAAAGTAAAATAAAACAGGAAACTTCTGATAGGACCTTTAAATACTCTGAACTCCAGACTACAGTCTTCATGTTGTTTGGCTCCTATTTTCCCTGCAATGCTTGCCAAGTAATATCTAACATTCATGGAGCGCTTACTGTGTGCAGGACACTATGCGGTACCTACTGCCCTTACTATTACATGAACTCAGCACAATGGGTGTTATCCAGGTTTTATCCAGAAGGATCCTGAATCTGAGAGGTGTCAGGTATCTTACCCAAGGTCTCTCGGTTGGCAGATTGGCAGCTCGCAAAGTGAGAGTCCTAATGTAGATCTGGTCGCCTGTCTCTAACCAGGCTCTGCGTTTTTCACCTGTTGGTTTTCGTACTTCCTCCCTCGTCCAGGCTCCTGCGTCTGTGCACTGGCTTTCATTACTGCCATCACAGAGGAATGATTCTGAGTTCATGAAATGATACATATGGTGATTAAATACTAAGCATGGAATTATTTCAGGCATATTATTTGATTCACCTGTTTGCATGTGCTCCCCAAGGCCCACGCTCCACACTCCTGCACCACGCAGACCACGGGTTCTCGGAAGCTCTTCTCCTCTATTGTCTGTCTGGAGCACATAGCTGCCATTGCCCACAGGACTCCACGGGCTCTCTAGGCCGTCACTGCTCTGCACCTGCCCTGCCTTCTTCTCACTGTAGCTACTTTCAACCAGGTCAGGAGTGTTCCCAACAACATCCTTTATCTGAAACTTTATTCTGTCATAACCACATATGTGGTTCTTCTCAGAACCACATATCAGTTGTCTTCCTTTCAGCTTTAAACTCCAAATATCTTTTCTAAAATGCTTTTCTTGAATAGCACGACCCAACAGGATTTTGCTTAACTTCTATTTTTTTATTTTATTAATTTCATTACCATGTAGATTGCTTCTCACCTTCTCTGTTTCATGTGACAGGAGTGTATTGCTAACTGAACTGCAAAGTTTTTGAGATTGCTGGTATAAATCTTCTGGTATTTGAGTATTAATAATAAAAAATACCCTCCGAGCTGGATTCCATTTCTGATTCTCCTTTATGAGGCAAGGAGAAGATCATTTGCATCATTTCATAGCTCAGTGGATCATCAAATATTAAGTGGCCCCTGGGTAATATTTGTGAATACCTGTAACATTAAAACTTTTTTTTTTTTTTTGCTTTTTGCTTTTTTGTTTCATTTTTCCAAAAACCCAGTGGAGAAAAATTCCAGTAGTATCATTTCCAATTAGCAAATGGTACATCTAATGGCCAATAGTCCTGTCTAAAGACATAGTGCTGACCATAGTGGGTTCAGTCTACCTGGAAATCATGCCTCTCATGACTACATCCCACTTCGTATCGAGACTTTGTTACTGCTTGGTCAGTAGGGTGGAGGGGAGACGCCAGGGCTAACAAAGGTGAGAGTAATGAGTGGAACTGGGCAGCTGGTGGAATTCTTATGCCACAGAATGAATTTCTATAATCTCTAACTTCTTGGCTCAATTTTACTAAATTTCATGCAATGCTTGAGATTTAAGTTCTTTCAGTAACTTTAGGAAGAGGCCAAGTAGTCCAGGCAAGATGCAAAAATCCCTATGAGAATGCTGATTTTGGTCTAGATTTCTGAAACAACTGCGTATCTCAGTTAATGTCTGAACAAAGGTTACCATGTTTGCCATTAGTCTCTAGAACAAATGACAACTCACATTACTTCGAATTCAAAAGAATCAAGCAGAAGATACATCAATGTCACACAAAGGAAAGTTCCTGGCTGTGGATGACTGGGTTACTGTGATCTTCCCAAGCCCTCTCTCCTTGTCACTGTGGCATGGGCATTGTGGGGACAGGTCTTGGCCTTAGGAGTGTGCAGAAGCTGGCTCTTTGCCATATTCTGTCACTGTTTCTTTGGATCTGTGATGATTGTTTCAAATAGCAAGCTAACTGCTCACAAAGGCCCCAAACCAATCGTAGGTTATTATCAGTGTTAAAATTGAAAACATTGAACAACTAGTCTGGTTCTGGTAGTGAAAATCAGAGCAGATGATAATTATAAACAATCTAGAGAGGAAATGCCAGTAACTACTGGATGGCACTTGCCCAAGCACATCACATACTATTTCTCTTCTTGTTGGCAAATGACGGAAAGGTGGGAGAGGTGGTTCTTGGCTGGCTCATTTGGTAACACTGGTCGGCATGTTCAGAAAAACACTGAGAGTGATGGCATTATATGGGGCATCCCAAGAAGAACAGGTACTTCGTCCTGGTGGGCTATCTGAGTTACCCCATGAATGAAAAAGTATAGATCCTAAGTTCTAACTAAGACTAATTGAAACTTCAGTTGAAAGTTGTGTTAAAAATTTTCCAAGGTGCTCTTGGTAATGATTTTGAGGCACTACTTACTTGAGCAAATATTTCATAATAATTACCCTTTACTTTTCTCATGAGACTTCTCTTTTACATTTCTTGGTTGAGATCCAGGACTATTTCTTGTTACAAAGATCAATTATCTAGCCAAGGGCTAAGTGGATAGGACATTCATACCATACGTGTGTTTATAAAGCATTTGAAATACGACTTTTAGTCTATCATTAAGCCCAATGAAAGTGTGGTATTTTAAGCTATGGCTTCACTACACATTTCATGTATAAAACAAGGGTGACGCAAATGAAAATAATGCTACACAGAATCCATTTCACAGGTGTCCGTTGTACATCGGTGCTATATCCGTGGCTCATCTGGGCAGGCTTTTGCCCAACTTCACAGTCAGCCTATTTATATTCCTTGGATGCTACAAGAGTTTTGATTTATTGTCTTCTAAACTTTTCACCTCTCATAGATTTTCCAACAATAGGAAAAGACCAGTGCAATTCCCATAATGACAGCTGCCCTTTCTCTGAAACTCCCATTGTAGGAGAGGGAGCTCTGAGTGCAGAGACTGCAGTAGGAAGTCTGAACTGAGATCAGCATTGGGCCTGTAAGTTTGCTTGGGGATTATTTCAGCAAACTCTGGGAAATGAAGCTCATTCTGCAGAAAAATCAATCATACTTCTCTGGCTTGCAGCCAGCTGTGAAACAAAGGCCATTATGGATTATAATACTATTTCTAAACTAAGTAAAGAAGAATGTTAATTGTTCCAAAGTAATAAAAAATGGTGATTGGGTACCTATTGTGATACAGAGAAATTAGTGTTGGAGATTCTGATCACTTTAAAAATAAGCTGAAAATAAATGGAAACTTTAGAGCTATAATTCCCAATCAGACTTGCTTAAACTAAATAATGGAGAGGAAAGGACATTTTTAGTTTAAAATATTAAGAACTCTTCATTGGCAGTGTACATTCACCATAAAAAGACCAAATAAGAAAGTAATTATTATTTTTTAAGACAGTAATTATGATAATTACTTGAGAAATAAAACATTCAAAAAGTGGACACATAGGGTATGAATGGAAATAATAAAAAGTGGATGAAAGTGTTGAAAAGTTTGCTTTGAGATCTTCATTATTCCTGAACACCTGGGTTTTGTGTATCCAGGTGTGTTTAGTAACATATGCACTTAGGAAATCATTTAGGATAGGGGTTCCCAACAGTTTTTAAATGTGTGAAACTTTATTCATCTTCCAGTAGCCCCCACTTAATAATACTTATGCTTTTATCGTATGATAGTGGCAATGAATAATTACAAGACTATAGTGAATTTAATAGCACTTTGAATAATTGGTATTTCATAACTCAGAGCAGCACATAAATTGTGTAAGGTTAAAAATGGCAAAGGCTATACCTACAAGCTGTGCCATATGAGGGCAGTGTTTGAAGGTGTATGTTTTGAAAATATGGATCCTTCTATCTCTTCTTGGATTAAGTCCCCAGATCTCTAAGGGGACCCATGGGCTATGTATTGGGAATCACTACTATACAGAGTGAAAACAAGAAGAATTGATTGATTAACCTTGGGCAGAGACATGCCTTCGAACTTCTCTTGGCTGAAATGTATCCTCTTCTGCTTATATGTGTACCAGAACTAGTTATTTTTTCTTTCTTTTTTTTTTTTTTACATTATTTCTAATTTATTTTAAAAATAAAAAAGGAAAACATATTAACTGACATCCATTTACAAAATAGCATAAGAACAGTACAAGCAATACTGAATTACAGGCAAAGTGGTAGGAAATTACCAATGGTTGCTGTATTACATATTGATATCTTCAAAGTGGTTTCTCAGGAAAACAAATAGAGACATGCAATAATGATCAAACAAATAATCATTAATTGTTCCTTTCAGTAAAGTGATAGAAGTCAGCAGTACAACCATGTTAGCTCTCCTGTATATACATATGTACATAGTTTCCCCTTCTTTCTTTTCTCTTTTCCCTCATCACAGTTGCCCTTTACTTTTGAGCAGTTTCCTTTCGTTTCGCAATGTCTGTCATACTTCTTGATTTTATTCACTCTCTCAGGTTCCTACACTAGTGAGACGATGTGTTGCTTACACATACAGGTCTGATTGATTTCATGAGCACTGGCTCTAGTAGAACCAGCTATTTCTGACGAAGCACAGAGGACTGACCTTGATCCCTGGTCACATGTGTCTGCAGAGTACGGTGTGAGGCTAGAAAAGAGAACCAGCAGAGGCACCCAGTTTTCATAGCCAGATCAGGCTTTAGGGCTGCCTTGGTTACTTTTTTCTCGTTGCTGAGACAAAATACCCAACACCCAAAATGAAGGAAGGAAAGGTTTATTTAGCTTACAGTTTGTGGAGGTTTCAGTCCATACTTGGCTGGTTCTGAGGCAGAGTGGCACATGGCAGAGGGCAAACTGTTCAGGGCAGCAGAGTACAGCAAAACAACCAGCAAAAGGGAGGAAGGGCAGCAAGCAGCCTCTCTTTCTCCCTTACATTGTAAACAGGCTACCCGCACCCAGGGGTGGTGAACCTCTCACACAATCTCCATGCCCTCCTCTTCCACAGGCTCAGGATGTGTACAAAGTAAGCACCCTGGCTTCCTGCTGAATCGCTCAGCCAAACCTCTAGAATCCCCAAGTTGACACAATGTATCAACCATAACAAGGGCTAATCATTTTTGTCTCCTTTTTTATTCGTACCACAAAGACTAACGTTCTTATTATACATGTGCTAGCTTTTCATTGCTGTGACTGAGAAAAACAGCTGAAAGGAGTAGAGGTTTGTTTTGGTTCATGCTTTCAGCCCGTGGGCAGCTGGCTCTCCCGCTGTGGGCTGGGGGTGAGCAGAGCATGGTAGAAGGGAAGGGCAGAGTGGAGCAAAGCTGCTTACCTCAGAGCAAGCGGGAAGCAGAGAGAAGAAATGGGACAAGATCCAATCCCTAAAGTCATGGCCCCTGAAACCCACTCCCTTTAACCTCCAAAGTTTCGGTACCTCCCAAGAATGCCACCAAATTGTGATCTTATCAGTGGACGAATCCTCTGATAAAGTTTGAGCCCTTATGATTCAGTCTCCTGAAAATCATGCCCCTGAACATATGGGATACCGAGAGCTAAACCATAGCAATCCCTCACTCATAACTATTGAGAAAGTGAAGTTATTATAATGGAGACATCTGAAAGCTTTGGCTAAAAGGTATTATTTACACCTACAGATAAAACTGTCCAATTATGGATAAGAAACTAGAGCTGGTATTAACTTGTGTTTTGTCCCCATTTGTATAAATTAATGACAAGAAGTCTAGAACATACAATTTTCTTACATATATTTTATTCTTTCACTGGTGAATAGAAATAAAGGCACCCAGCTTGCAAGAGAACATTGGCATGGGGAGTCCAAAAGAGTTGTTCTTGTTCCTCCCTCGCCTGTAGCTAGCCTGATTTATAATTTATGTTTTAGATTCTGGATGGGACCCCAGGGCCATACAATACCCCAAATTTAGAAGTGTGTAAAGATTCTTTGGGAGTTGCTTAGTTGAATACATAGTAACTTTTCATGCATTCAAAATACTGTTTATTCTGTGAAATCGCAAGAGAGGAACTTGAGTCATGGCAATATTAAGTACTGTAATGAACCACAAGGTAGCAGGTGGCCCCTGGGGTAAATAGTTTCTGTACTATTGATTTACTTATTTGATTTCCTTGTAAAATGTCAATGACCCACACCATTGCTATAGAATACAAATGCAGGATTTCAATTCAGATCAAGCCTCATGATGCTTTCCTGAAAGGAATCCAAGGATTCTCTGGAAGACCAAAGGAAGAGAAATGTCTTAGGCCCCTGGGAATCAGTGTTGTGCAGTTTGATCATGTGTGAGTGTGAATCCTCCACGGAGAGTGTCACACTATTATAGAGACACCATCAATGTGATTTAATTTCTAGAAGCTTCTACTCACAGGTCAATCTCTAAATGACAGTCTGTTATATTATTGTAAGGATGGTAGGATGAGATACTTGTGCTTGAAGTAATATATAATATTTATAATATCCATAAGGTTCATTAGAGTTAACAGAAGATATTCAGACTTATGAGATGCAAATTTAAATCCCCCAGGGTCAAGGAAAATAATGTCCACATGTGCAGCTGCCGGTTATGAGAGTCTGTGAGTGATGAGGACTGTGCCCAACTGAGACATATGCTATATTCTTAAATTCAAAATACCATTTATAAAAAGCCTCTCAGCTGGTCAAGTAAAACATATCTGTTCTGGTTTGTACCTGGATGTCTCCCCAAACCCTTATGTAGTCATGGGGGTTGGCTTTTTGGAGGCAGCTGAATTTAGATTTTGTGATTGATTCATGGTCTAACGCTGGTGTTAAGGGTGTGAGCGCTCCACCCAGCCTAGGGTAGGTAGCCTGCATACAATATGAGGGATGGAAGGAGGCTTGCTCCCCTCACCCCTTGCTGCTTTTGCTGTGTTCCACCACCATGAAAGGCTGCCCCTCTGCCATGCTACCCCACCTTGGAGCCAGCCGATTATGGACTGAAACCTGTACAAACTATGAGCTAAATAAACATTTTCTCCTTTAACCTTGGGTTTCAAATATTCTTCTCAGCAACAAGAGAAAAGTAACTAAGACAATATCTGAGGTACATTTCTCCTGTTGGCCTCTTTTTGGGTGTGCATATTCTTATTTGAGCTTCTATATAGCAACTATGTAAAGTTGACTGTGTTAGTCAGCTTTCCCAGTGCTGGGACCAAATTCCCAACATATAATTTCAAAGAGAAAAGGTTTAATTTGGCTGATGGTTCCAGGGGATTCAGTGCATGGTATGCTGGCTCCAAAGTGTAAATATTATGGACAAAGGGCAAAGGAGAACAAGTTCTTAGTATATAGTGGCTGGAAAGCAGAGCAGAACAGTGTCAGAGAGGAAGGGGCCAGAGACTAGATGTAGTACCCCAGGCCAGTATACCATGACCCACCCAGATATACCAGTGATGTGCTCTACTAATCTCCGAGGCAAGTCCCAAGCCAATGAAGTTGGCAATTATGCTTAACCTTCACAATGACTTTGTTAACACAGTTTTGCAAATGAGGAGGTAGGAGTTCAGTAAAAGTCTTGGCCAAGGCAACTTAGCTAGTTCCTGAGAGGGTCAAGATAAGAAGTTCAAGTTCTGTAGGACCAAGCCCAGACTCCCAGACTGATGGGGCAGGAAGAAGCAGAGATGCTTAACTAATTTCCATGATATTTACTCAGTCTTCTGTTATCTAACTCCTTCAAAGGCTCCATCACTGATTTTCTTTGGTACCTTCCTCATCTTTTCATGTAATATTTGGAAACACTGTAAATGTGTATAACAGCTTGTAGATAGCAACTTCTGATACAGCAGAGGTCTTCAGGTTGCTTTTATTGCATTGATTTGATTTCTGGAGATAGAAACAGACTGCTGAACAATATAGTTTTATGCAAAAAACGGAGCCACAACCCTGAGAGCAGGCTAGTTTATCTAGTGTGGACTCAGCATAGAACTGTTTGACCTCATTGGGGTGCCTGTACAGGATGCTTCAGAGGATGAGTCCAAACCAAAGAATTGAGGTTCTATCTCTAAGCCAAATTCACCTGGCAAAATAATATGTTTTGGAGCCAGGAAAAGGTGGATACAAAACCTCTGGTCTTGTGTGACTTTAAGGACCTTAATTACACCTTCAACATCAGTTATGCTTTTTGAAGATGGACAGAAATTTAAGCAGGTGTTGAGTGTGGCTATTACAAAGTCATAGGCATTTAGTCATTTCTGGTCGTCCTCTCTCCAACCTTTCCCCTGGCTTCTTCCCCAGCAGAGGGCTGGGTCATACTGGGAAAATGGGAGGTCAGGGATACGCTCGAAGACTACATTTCTCATTGCCACACAGGCACAGTGTTGACAGGGACACTATCTATCTGCTCTTGGATGCTTCCAATACACTGGTTCTCTGAAGGGACAGTGAACAGAAGCTAAATTTTGGAAAACAAAGTAGAATTTCTGGAAACTGCTAGCATAAAAGCTTTGACAGGGTCACATGCAGATTAGCATAATTTTTATTACACGTTCTATTTTTATTCTGTGGGATACTTATCTGGATTTCATTGTGCCCATTGAGCGGCTTTTGTTCTTCGGATGTGAGTTTAATTATTTAGTTATTTATGAGTGCATCTGCATGTAAG
This sequence comes from Dinomys branickii, assembly GCA_004027595.1. Classification (NCBI taxonomy): domain Eukaryota; kingdom Metazoa; phylum Chordata; class Mammalia; order Rodentia; family Dinomyidae; genus Dinomys; species Dinomys branickii. The sequence continues at coordinate 24,933 of PVLD010018074.1, read as the reverse complement.
TGCCACAGTTTTATTTCAGTGACAAATTTATGGTCAGTGAATTTTAGTAATTAAGGAATAAATTATTTCTCCTTCATAAGTGCCTCTGCAATTTGTGATTTCCATAACAATTCATAATACTTAAGGAAGGTTCTTTATTAGTTGAAAAAGTCAGTGCTAATGAAATCAGGAAAGGAAGATTTTAAATTGCTTTAATTAACTTTATTAATTAATATCTAACATGTGTAGGGTATTGAATTGGCTTTGGTTGGTTTGATTAGAATGTAGTTGCCTAAAATCTGTCTGATTATGAATAGACTTTGTCAACTTCTAATTCTTTTGTGAAATAAATGTCAGGAATAAAATGATTTCTTTTTGGGGGAGATCTTTGAATTCTAGCATATTCCCAAGTCTTTGAAATTGGCAAAGAGAGACAGAGACAGAGACAGACAGAAGCAGAGATAGACAGAGAAATCTGTATGTATAAACAAATCCACATAATAACTTTCCATAAAGGAATCTAAAGATACTTTGGTATATATAATTTGAGGGAATTAGAGAAGTTTATGACAGTTTGGATGTTTCCAATCTTTTTCAAGTAAAGTTAGCACTAACAAAATTTTATTAAACTCTATTTTCCACAAATCACTGCTCTAAGTGGACTAGGGCAAATAATCCCCACCCTTACGGAGCGCACAGCAGAGCGGGGATGAAAGGCAGTTGTTCAAGTGCAATGGGGAGTGCAGATGTGAATGTGGGCTGTGCCCAGAGCTAATCTTGCTCAGTGTTCTCAAACAGCCCTACTGTTCAGACTGGAAGCCTTGTTCTAAGTTTTACCCTAAAAAATGTAGACCAACAAAGCATAGGGATTACTAGAGTCTTATTCTTAATTTCTCTTCTCCTTCATATCCATGTACATTCCATTAACAGTTCCCAGCAGCCCTACATTCAAAATATGAACCGAGTCTGGCACTTCTTACTACTTTGGCCACTATGACGTAGTCCCAGTTCCTGCCATGACATCTTGCCTCCCTTTTGACTCTCCTCAGTCAGTTCTTCATCCTGTGGCCAGAACCTGTCCTTCCTTGATCCAACTATGTCAGTTTTTTTCTTTCTTCACCATGTTAACTCTTACTCTGGACCCAGGGCCTTTGCACTTGCTATTCCAGATATAGCTTCATTTACTGCCTCATTCAAGTTTCTGTGCACATGTTACCTGCCCAGAGAGGCTTCCCTGATGACCCTGTCTATAACACCTACCAGGGACCTCCACTGGTCTTTTTGTTTTTATTCACTTTTCTTGCACTAAACCAGGTTTAAACAGAAAAATTCTATCTCATCCCACCCCTGTGCCCTGAAGTGTTACTAGAGTGTGATGTCTACAGGTAAGCATTGATAGTGAGGTGGTAAATTGATGTACATTGTAGAGGTCAAGGGTGGGCAGAACCTACAAACATAACCTGGAGCTCTGTAAGGAGGATGATCCACCTGTGTCCGTTTGTCCATCTCTTTTCTCCCTGCCCCTTTTCTTCTCTTTCTCTTTCTCTTTCTCTTTTTCTTTCTCTCTTTCTTTCTTTCTTTCTTTCTTTCTTTCTTTCTTTCTTTCTTTCTTTCTCTCTCTCTCTCTCTCTCTTTCTTTCTTTCTTTCTTTCTTTCTTTCTGTTTGTCTTAGTTACTTTTCTGTCATTGCTGATACAAAATACCCAAAGCCCAAAATGAAGGAAAGAAAGGTTTATTTAACTTACAGTTTGTGGAAGTTTCAGTCCATACTTGGCTGGCTCAGAGGCAGAGTGGCACATGGCAGAGGAAAAACGTTCACGGCAGCAGAGCACAGCAAAAACAACCAGCAAAAAGGGAGGAATGGCTGCAAGCAGCCTCTTTTTCTCCCTTACCTTGTAACAGGCTCTCCCCACTCAGAGGGCGTGTAGCACTCACACAATCTCCATGCCCTCCTCTTCCACAGGCTCAGGATGTGCACAAGGTAAGCACCCTGGCTTCCTGCTGAGTCACTCAGCCAAACCTCTAGACTCCCCAAGTTGACACAATGTACCAACCATAACACTTTCTTTCTCTTTCTTTCTTTCCTCCTTTCTTTCTTTCCTCTTCTTCCTTATTCTCTTTCTCCTCCTCTCTCCTTCCTTCTTCTCCTCCTTCTTCTTTGCCTTCATCATTTCTGCCAAGAATATCTTGTAGCAGTCAGTCAAGGCCCTTCATCAAGAATCTAAATACATACATTTGGCCCAGGAGTCAGCCTGGCCTAGATATCAAAGCTGAAGAAGAATTGTGGAAGGTGGTTCCAGTGGCTGCTTCAAGTCAGTGAGGTGACTTAACAGATCAGCAACATGTGTGATCTATGGAAAGTTTGCTGTGTTCCTCTTCCCTCTATATCTCTCCCAAGAATCCCTCCTGTGGTTTAACTAGAAACAAAAAGGAAACAAAATTCTGGAAGTGTAGTTCATCCAAAACGACACATTATGAAGCCATCACAGGATCTACACATAATATTTAAGATTTTAATATGCATTTACTTGTTCCACGAAAGAAGATTTTTTGGGTGTGTACAACAGAATAGTACTTGGTGCATAGTTAGCACTCAATAAATATTTATTAGGTTAGTATGATATCTATCTTAATTACTTATTGTTGAGATGAAATACCTGGCACCCACAAGTTCAGGGAGGAAAGGTTTATTTAGCTCACAGTTTGTAGAGGTTTCAGCCCATAGTCAGCTGGCTCTAAGGCAGGGTAGCTTGGCAGAGGGGCATCACAGAAGAGAAACAATTCATGGTGTGGCAGGGCAGACAGAAGGCAGCAAGCGAAGGCAGCAGCAGCAGCAGTAGCAGGTCTGCCTTCCTTTTCTCCTTTTATACTTTATCAAGGCTATGAGCCTACTGATTGGTGCCACCCACACCCAGGGCTGGGCTTCCATTATCCATCTTCTTAATATCAGCATCACACCCTTAATTCACATGGACACACCTTATCTAGCTGCCTTCAAAACTCCCCATTTATGACCAAATGAGGCTTGGGGGGGCATCTAGATATAAGCCATAATGATGCCTAAAGATGTTTATTTACTACATGGATGAATGTATCCTTAGCATACTCTTGTCTGAGCAATGATCAAATCAAGAGGCCAGGAGAACAGGCCAAGCAAAGTGGTGAAGATGTTGGTTTAAAGCAGGAACTGGACACTGTCTGAATGAGCAGAAAATAGCTCTTTCTTCCTTTCAAATGCACTGCATGAGCTCAGACTTTCTCACCCCTGGATTAACTCTTAGGCTAACCTCATAACATTTCTAGTGTTTATTATTCATAAGAGCAGTATTATTTCAAGGGAACTGACATTAACAATTTTGAGTTTTAAGAACTGAAGCTTCTCCTCTCTGCAAGCTTATCCTGCTTCTGGCTTGAAAGCCTGTAGTGAGTGACAAAGCATTATCAACCTCTCTCCTGTGCCCTCTGCTCTCTGCAGTGCTTCCTAGAAGCTGGTTGGGTCCTCACAGTGTTGGACCATGCAAAGCAGGGCTGAGGGGAGAAGGCCATGCTCTTCCCAGGTGGTGTAAGAGTGAGCAAGGGGGGCCTCTGCCTGCATGAACATGAAATATTCCTGTTCTTTCTTTCACAGAGGATTCTCCAGCTGTTTTCCCTGTCTGGAGCTCCCATGTGAGATTCTCCTGAGAGAACCTCACTGGTGGCTTTGGGAGATCGGCACCTGCCTTCTCCCACTGTGGTCTCATTTCTTATCCTCTCCGGCCCATCAGTTCCTCCTTACTCAGCCTGAAGAACTGAGTCAGGTCCATGCCCCATGGTCCTCAGGCCTTAAAGCCCACATCAGGATTTCCGAATTTTCTATTTGTGAGGTAGAGAAAGTGACCCCTTTGCTGCAGCAGCACGGGAGCCGGGGAAACACATGGCTCCCGGAAGTCTCTCACTTCAGAAGCCACCTTTCCTGTCCTCCTCCACTTTGCTAGCATTCCTCTTCTGCCCCGCCCTTTCCTCCTCTCTTCCCTTTCCGTCTCCTGCTGCCTGATCTAAAACTGGGAATAAAGAACTATGGATTTAAGGCTAATCTGAGAATAGATTCTAGGCAGCAAAAGAAGAGCGGAGTCTTGGGTGCGAGGCAAAAAGTGCTTGTCTTCAAAGCTGCTTTTGCTTTTTTACTCTTTCCTGGGCACACAGCTGAACTTCATTTTGTGACACTTTGCAGATAGTTTGGGGCCCTTTAACCAAGTTCTGTCTAATTGAATATGGGTGGAAGTAATGCACCCTACTTCCAGGCCTGGCCCATATAAAGCTCCTATATTAATTTCCATCTCTGTCTCTGTCTTTCTGTCTCTCTCTGGAAGTAGCGGCGATCAAGAATCAGGGAGAATCCATGCTCCCCTTCCCCCACTCCTCCCATACCATCCATGGCTCATGTTGACTGAGACACAAGAGAGAGTAAACCCCTGTTGTGCTCAGTCTCTGAGAACATAGGTTCTGGGCTCCATGAGCCAAGGCTACTTACTAAGAAAAGCAAGCACAATGCTCAGGCTGAATTCTGTTAGAAATACCAGTACTGTACTCCCTCTGCCTCCACCTCTGCTTTTTTTTGTTTATTTGTTTTTCTTCTTACTTTCAGTCCCCAAACTCTAGTTTCCCAAGTGGCTAATGAGCATCAGAACTCAGATGCCTGACCTGAGAGTTAAAGCCTGAGCTCTGAGTCTGGGTCTAAGCAGAGCTTATATTCAGTGTTTGTGTTCTGTTGAATTCTTGCAAAAAAGAAGGACAGCTTTGATGGGAAGAGAACTGCACATTCTGAGGAGTTTGGCGCTGACAAGAAAAAAGATAGCAGACTAGCAGTGGCATAGCACACCACACAGGTTTCATAGTTTTGGGAAAGTGACACTAAGAGCTGATGAGATGGAAGACAGGAAACTTGTGCTGCTGGAAAATAAATGAAACACTATAACTGTGCTGCATAATATCAGGGATGTGGGGAAGGAGCTGGCGGCAGTGTAAGAGTTCAGTTGTGAGATGAAAGATCAAAGGAAGCAGCGTACACAGAGGAAGGAACAGATTTCCAGATCAGTAGATCAAGAGAACCAATTTAGGTTCTTGTTTCCCCCCTTCAAAACAGATGTTTTGGTTTTTAACTTTTTAAAAATTTTTTCATTAGGTTCTTTTTTTTTTTTTTAAATCTGTTTCGAAAGAAAGAAAGAATCTAAGTTGCTGATAATAAGCATCAAGGATAAAAGGAAGATGAGTCAAAGATGATGTTTCAAGGCTTGTAGATTTTGGAAAAGGAATAGTAGTGTCACTGCCTGTGACAGAAAATATTTTGGGAGAGGGATTATTTTTCATGAAAATGTGATTAATTTTCTTTGCATGGATTGAATTTGCAGTGACTTTGAGACATCCAGCAGTACCCCACAGGCAGCTGGAAAGTACTTTCTAATCGGGCTGACTTCTCTTTTTCTTTCAAGTACAGTAGTAAGTAGGTCTCTATTGATTTATTACTTTGCCTTCATTAATGTCAAAAATCAAGTCAAACTAATGAAAAGTATGTTCTAATGGCAGAGATGTGTAATATCCCCACCATTCTGCTATTGTTCCATCTCCCTTCCTACCACAATTAAGGTGTCTATGCTTTGCTCTCACTGCTGATGTATTTATAAAGCACGGCCCTGCTGCTCCTTCATGCCCTTGATAGTTGCAATTTATTTTCTGTTTTGGCCTTTCTGACTTGGCCTCAGAATGTGTCAAATTGCCTTATACACGCCCTTGATCTTTCGCCCCACTAACATTTTGCATATGATTATACTTCAGAGTTTAGCATCTTCAATCATGCAGTGAAGAGTGATGCTGCATTAATTTTAAATTCAGGAGATTGAAAATGAGGTCAACTTGGATGCAGAGACTTACTGAATTTCTGTAGGGGGCAGAGTTCTTTAAAAACTTGTATTTCAGCCAAATAATTCTGTGGTTAAAACGTCCTTGATATGTTCTCTAACTTCAGCCTCCAAGGGTGTTAGGAAATTGACCAGCAGTGGTACATTAACTTGTTACTTATGCTAAGACCCTCAAGGAGAGAGATTAGGGATTCGGAGATGACAGCCAAGTTAGCCCTGTGCTACTTGTCAGTAGCTCATCACACTTGGAGACCTGAAGGTAGAGAATATCAAGGACATTTAGATTAGAAAGACCTGGGAGTTTAGGTCACTATTGGATCCCCAAGTTGTGTGAGGAGAATGTCTGCCGCATGAGTTGACACATTTCTTCATGAGTAGCACAAATATTTGTGAGCAACTCCCTCTTTCCTGAGCTGGTCGTACACCAGTAGCATTGGTTTTGATGCTCAGTGTTTTCATCTATGCCTTTCACATGCGCCATGCCATCCCAGCTGGACCATCTCTCACTGAGTACGGTGGTTGTCAGGATGGTGAGGGGAAAGTCTTTCTGAGGATGTCTTTGACATGTTTACCCCGGTTTGTCCCTATGCACTTGTGTTTGTTGAATGATCTCTCACTGTCCCAGAGGCTGGCCTCTCTACTTCCCCATGGAAGGTAGCAGTGTGTCCTTCCTCTCACCACAGCCCCGCTTCAGATCTCATCTGAGAAAACAGGGAGGTGAAGGATTCCCTTCTTCTCATTTCTCAGGCCAACTCCACAGTGACAATTACAGATCCGTAGTGTTATTGCCCTGGGGTGTATGAGTTTAAAAATAAAGAAACGAAAGTTGTGATTGGTACCAGTGACTACAGGGTAAAATAATAGATGTCTGCAACAGCATGCACTGAGTGAGTACAAATTGATAGATAATAAGGTTTTTTTTAAATGTGTCATCTTAGTGGACACAGGATATTAGAAGCAGTAAAGGGAGTCTTAAACATATCCTTCTAGAGTACATTTCCTCAACTTCTAACAAGCTCTGAGAGACGATACATCTAGCAATACACTGAGTAAATGACCAGTGTTATAGTTGGGTCTAAAATGGTCCCAAATGTTTCATGTATTTGGAAGCTGATTGGATCGTAGGAGCGCTGTACTTACTAGTGGATTAATTCACGGGTGAGTTCCTAGCTGTACATGCTGTTAGCAGGGAGGGCCTGGTCAGAAGAGGCACATTACTGTCTCCTTCTCTGGCTCCAGCCTTCACTCTTTGCTTCTTGGCAGCTCGGGTTGAGCACCTTTTCCTTTGCTATGCACCTTTGGGATCCTGTTCCTGTCTTGGACCAGCTGACTATGTAATAAAACTGTGAGCCAGAATGAACCTCCCTTCCTTTATGCTGTGTGTGTGGGAATTGTGTCTCAGTGATGGGAAAGTGACCAAGATAAACACTGTCCAGGAGAAAATGAGTGAAGCACCAAGACAAATAAGAAAATCATTGTTTGTGTTGAAGTCTCTTGATAGCAGATCACAAGATGAATATGAAAACCAGACCAAATATACTTCTAGAATTCAACATGTGCAAATTTTATGAACTTGGACTTGGATGAGACTTTTAAAAATTTATTGAAATTTAATAAGATTATAAAACTATTGTAATGTGATTGTCCATAGTTAGATGAGAAAGGATGGCAATAATTACAATGTGGTTCAAAATCCTCATTTCATGGAGGAGAATTCTGAAGCCTAAAGAATGTTTGTCATGCTTAGTGTGGTGCCATAGGGGAAAAAAAATCTAGGTCTCTTAATTTTTCATGTGACCTTGAGCAAGATTCTTAATTTCATTTAGGCTTGGTTTTTTGATTTGCAAAATCTTGGGGCTAATCACTGTCTTTCAAGTTGTAGAGAGTAAATAGCAAAAATCTCCAAAATCATTTCAGATATGTAGCAGACAGTGAATGAATGGGAGCTGTCATTCTTATTATATATTCTTAGAGAAGGAGAGTTGGGAACAGAATCTATATGTATGTCTAGTATACAACTTTTGTTCTACATCATATAGCTCCTAAATCAAGTTTCTACTAACAAAGCTGGCATTTGTAGAGAGTTTATAAGCTATGTTACATCTGTTACTCAGGGGAAAAAGGAGGGCCATTGCTGAGACAAAATACCCAACACCAAAAATTAAGGAAGGAAAGGTTTATTTAGCTCAGAGCTTGTGCATGTTTCAGTACATAATCAACTGGTTCCAAGGCAGGGTGGCACATGGCAGATGGGCAACAGTTCACGATGGAGTCAACAAAAATAGAAAGGGCAAAAAATGTGGAGAGCAGGTCTCTTTTCCACCCTTACATTGTAACCCCTCATCTGAGTAGGTGAAGCACTCACACCACCTCCCTGCCCTGCTCTTGCACAGGCTCAGGACATTTACAACACGAGGACCCCGGCCCCCTGCTGAGTTGCTTAGTTAAACTTCTAAACTTCTCCAGTTGACACAGTGCATCAACCAGTATGGGGACAATGACTCCAAGGGGTTAAATGAGTTGCTCAATAATGCTAATAAGGAACTGGGCTGGAACTGATTTCAAATTCAGAGCTTCTCCTATACCAACTTTCTCCAACTTTATTCCTCCACAACCAAATTTTTATAGATCATCATTTCCTCCATCCTTTAATTAAACGGCAATGTTATTCTCACTAAACATGCCCTTTTTCTTATGACATTATCAGAAAATAGATAATCTGAAATGGTAACAACTGGTATACTGAATGAGTTAAATATATGGTACAAGTAGAAAAAAATTTACTGTGTCTCATTATTATCTTTTGAAGAACAGTGGATTTTTTTTTTTTTTTTTTTTTTTGCTACTGGGATAAAGTCTCAGCCAGCTTCCACGCTGCTGCCTCTCAGATAGTGAAATGTCCACTGGCCTTCCAGTTACCATGGTAACTGGTAGTTGATTAGTTCTCCCAACATAAACAACTGGAAATCTAGACAAATACTTAAGAAGCAATTGTTTTCAGATGATTCCATGGAAACCCTGCTGCTGGAGTTTTCTATAATTGTCATGAATTGAGCCCCAACTTTTGGTTATTTAGGTCCTACTATATACTAGGGGAGTGTCTGGAGCAAAGTGCACTTCAAGGCAGGTCCAGGTCAGCTTCCCTGTGTAAGTCACATCTCCTCAAAGAGGACACTGATATATCAAGATCATTTTGTTTCCAGTGGAGTTTTTAACCTTTTTTTCCCCATCTGGGGTATCAGTTCTTTGCTTTAGACTTTTGAAGGTACAGTTCTGACATCAGTCTGGGATTTTACATATTTCATCTGTAGAAAATAGTTTAGTTAGTTAGTTTCTGAGCAAGGCAGCTAGCTAAAGGCTTGAGATACAGTGCAGTGACCAGCCATATTCATAAAAATTAGAATAGACAGTGAACGAGGACTTTGGACCAACAATGAACTTCCTCAAGCAGCACGGAACAGCAGCCTGCCCCCTACTAAAGGGAGGTACAGCCTTTCCCTACTAAGTTCCTGAATTTTGAGGAAATTATAATACAAATTAGCCAGTTCCTTCTGCAATTCCAGGTTCCAGCAAGTGCTTCATGTTGAAGAAGTTACATGTTAAAAGGGTTAGAATCCTGAGTCCAAATTGATCATTTTAAATCCACAGAGCCACCTGTGATAGTTGATCACTAAACAGCTCAGCAATTCCTGTGCACTTTGTCTATAATTAGCTCTAGATGGGGGCGGGCAGGCAGCCACTCCATTTGGAACCCCTCCTGGAAATTGAGAAGCTATTCCCTTTCTCCTTATTTCCAATAAAACTCCCTCTTTGATATATCCCTGTGGCACAGCACTTGCCTGGCAAGTGTGAGGTCCTGAATTCAATGTCTGGTACCTGCCCAAAAGGCTCTTTTGGTTGACAACTTCATTTCTTATTGTTTGTGGAACCACGAGCCTGCTACCTCCCTTAGCGATCTGCTAGAAGCTTCTTTTACTTGCCCTCTTTCTTCCTATACTATAGCACTTCATAACTGTCTGAAGGTAATTCTGCTCTCTGATTCCTCTAATTTTAATCCCTTAACACCAACAAGCTGGTTGCTTAGCGGATTATGGTAAAACTGATTTATCATTTGGTTTGCAAGTTCTGCAGAATGTGTCTTATGCTTCTCTCTAGGGTGTAGGGACACTTAGCACCTATTGTGTACATTCTTCATTTGTAGACAGTGGCAAGAACAGTCTGATTGTAACGTTCCCCTACAGAAAAAGGGCACTTTAACGCCTTAGGAGTTGATCTTTAGCTGACATTCTTGGCTTTCCAAAGCAGAACACTTTTACTAAATTATTGGCTGCAGAAAAATCTGTCAGAAGATTCAGTTCATCCACAATTAACTTTAATGTCAAATGTGACAGCTGACTCTGTGATGCTTTCAGGAGTGAGGATTCTCTTGTCTCACCAGTCTTTCTGGCATCCACAAACAAAAAAAGCTGCTTGTTATGTATAAGCTGCTTCTTTTTCCTCTGTTGAAAATTTCCGTGTTCTCATTTTATAACTTCATTTTACATAAAAATAAATATATTCAATAGTATGGTGGGATAAGTTATTATCTCATTGTTATTACAAGAAGGCTTTAAAAATTATAACCATTGTTACTGGCCTCATTCAATGAAGGCGAACCTTGTAAAGCTTTCAATTATAACAAACAGCCAGCTGTAGCACACATGCCATAGGGTTGCCGCCACTGGATAGTATCTGTTGCAAAGAAAATTCTCTGGGACTGAAGCAAAATGGCCTCCTTGTTAAAAAGTTGTTCCCACCATGATTAATAATGATTTTTCTGATAAAATTGTAGCCAGTGTGAAACGCAAATCAGAGGGCAAGAGTATGTAGTGCTTACTATGGTTTCCTGTGGAACAGATTTTCTACTAGGAAGCTGAATTTCCTTCTCCCTGTCTTTTTATTATTCTCTATGTATACTTAATTGCAGAATTGGTTCTTTCTTAAGATTGTGTATTTCCATCTTGAGGTGGTAATATGCAATTAGCATTTATCAACCTTCCTTCTGACTTAACCAAAAAGCAACGAAGAATGAGAAATGTAATATCTGCCTTTTGTAAAAGGAGGAGATAGGATAAATTCTTAACAACAAAAGAGGTGAAGTGACATGATTGTATTGGCCATCAGATAGGGATCTGAGGAATTAGAGAACTGGTTCATGAAAAATCCCAGAAACAAGTGTGCTTTGTGAAGTGAGAGATCTCACCCGAAGGAGCAAAGCTAAAGCCTCTGTTTGGAGCTTAGGAATGAGGTACATTGATTGTCACGGAAGTTTCCCTCACATTGGCTTTTTTCCTGAGAAAAGAAGAGGACTGAAGGAAGAATTATTTTAGTAACACAATTTGCATAAAGCTAGATGTCCTTGTGGAGAGGGTGATGGGATTGCAGGGGTCTCTACAGATATCTCCACTACTAACTCTATGGCCGGGGAAAAGTGAATTCTTAAAGAGCACACAGAGGGGCAGCCCACACAGGTCCCCTTCTGTTTCTCTCAGACAGAAGCTTTCTTTCCCTCAATAAATATATTCTGCTCTAAAAAAAAGAGATTGTGAATGTAAATATGGGACAGTAGGAAAATTCTTGCCACTGGGAAAGTTTGTGCTGGATTTTTCCCCACATAGCCTTCCCGCCTAAATTGTTTCAGGAAAATTTACATCACTCACATATAAAAATTAACCCCTGCCAAATAGAAATCAACACAGACATGTACAATTTTATTACTAAAAAAAAAAAAAAAAGAAAAGGAACAGGAGAAAAATGTGCTGCTAAAGAATATGTACTAGGAGTACATCGCAGATTAAATTTGTAAACAGATATTTCACTATTCACTACAAAACTTAATGGTCAAAAATTAACTACTCCAATTTAGCAAAAGCACAAGCAGAAATAAAAGATTTCAGAGACAGACAAGGTATGAGGAGATAAATTGTGAGCTGGTAGAGTTTAGGAAAAGTGAAAGAAGAAAATGAATAAAATCACTACAAAAGTAAAAGCAAAGCCCTAGTACAAGAAAGACAAGACATGGATGAAAACACAGTAAGTGAGATAATAAAATTGAGCACATTAAAGTGGAAAGAGACTTAAAAGTTTGGAGCAAAAATAACAGACAAGCCGACATAGATGCCCTAAAGAGGAAAAATGGAGATAATGATTTAGAATATTTTATGAATGAAAGAAACATTGAGATTGAAAATGTTACTTCCCAGGAAAATTTAAACCAGAATGATAAACACAAACTTCATGTAAAAGACAGAGTCTAGTAAAAAAATCAGTCTAAACGCAGATATCTACACACACGCACACACACACACACACGCACACACACACGCACATACACAAAAAACAATGGGCCAACACTTAAAAATTTCATAGCCAGGCAAAATATTATTTATTTATTTATTTAGAAACACTTTCGGACATGTTAGAATGGAGAAACTTTTGGTGCCTTGTGTTAGTCTTTACAACTGACCAAACAGCCAGGAGTGGTGGTGTGTATCTATCATCCCAGCACTCAGGAGACTGAGGCAGAAGGATTGTTGTAAGTTTGAGACCAGCCTGGGCTACAAAGTGAGCTCAAGGCCAGCCTGGATGGCATAGCCATAGCGAGATCCTATCTCAACAAAAAAAGACAAAAAAAAGCGACTAAAAGATGTAAGTCTGAGTTATTTCACTAAACATTATGTTCTCAAATTCTCAAGTACCCATTTGTTTATGAATGCTTCAAGTTTATCTTTCTTTAGGGCAAAAAATGTTGAGAAACATAAGCTTAAATATCACATGGTATCTCCTCGGTGAGAAGCTTTCTTTCACATTAGACATATGTAATAAAAATTTTTAAAAGTTCAGTGATTCAGAAAATTATGTTCAAGTATAGAAAAAAATTTGTAGTAATTACTGGATCTGCACAATTGCATAAATAAGATTGTGACTATGAAAAACAACATGAATATTAAAAACTGAGGAATATTAGAAAGAGAAGAATTTTTTATTATTACTTTGATGTTTCTCTCATCTTTTAAGTGAAAAATTAAAAGTAGTACAGAAACTTCTGGGAGGATGGCAGAGTGATCAGTAGCAGAGAAAGAGCCTTTCTGAGATTTTACGTCCAGACACTGCAATATAGCAATGTGAGGAAGAGAAGGAGAGAAGTGGGTTCCTAGGACTCAGGAAGGATGTGAAGTGAGAATTGAAGCCTGCAGGGAGAGCAGAGAGAGAAACTTCAGTGAGAAGGAAGAGGGGGCAGCAGCGCTTTCTCCCTAAGCCTGGACTCGCTGAGTGGGAGGAGCTGGAACTTGTAGATACATGATGAGGCCTCCACGGAGAAGCACATCAGTGGGGCAGAGCAGTGGGCACAGCAGGCTGCGGTGGCTGGTAGTGGTCTTGTCTGGAAGCCCTGCCAGAGAGGGCAGCTGTCGGGGACCTTGGGATTTAGGGTACTGGCCCCACTTAGTGTCTCACATTCCAGTTCAAACCAACAGGGGCATGTGGGCTGCCGCGGGCTGCGTGAGTCTGGCTCCGGCCTCACATTCAGAGGCCAGACTAAACTTCTGTGGAAAGAGGGATACAAGCTTCCCCAGATTATCCACTACCCTGCTGTGGAGTTGCTGCTGGTTTGCTGATGACATGGATCTGGACTCTGTCTGCCCACACGGTCTATCAGTGGCACCAGAGACATACTTTGAGGTGGACATTTTTTTTTCTTCTGTTTCCTTTGCTTTTTGTTTTGTTTTGTTTTTACATGCGTATGAACATGATTCCTAGTTTTTGTTGTTGTTCTATTTGTTCTTCTTTTTATTTCTTCCTTTCCTCTTTCCCTCCTATCTTCTGCACCAGTTTCCCAAGTTTGCATGATCTTCCTTTGTCCCAGCATTGCTTCTAATCTCTTCCTTTTCTTCTATTTGTCTCTCTTCCCCTAACACCTTGAAATGCTCCCCTGAAGGAAAGTAAAATCAACATATGGAGGGCTCATTTACTGCACTGAACTTTCTGATACATTTTAGATTTTGTTAGATAACCACAAATCTAGTTCATACAGCTAAAGGGGGTAAATTAATGGTTACCTCAGTTTGTCCTTTTGTCTGATGCTATTGTTATTGCTGTCACTTTAGCCGAAGTGGCATAATTGTTCTAATCAGTTCTTTCTGGTATACCAAGGCTGAGATTGCCAAAAGTCATAAAAATATTATACACCAGTGCCAAAGAACCAGGGACTGGACCAAGTAGGCAGTGAGTTCTCATCCCTAATAAATTGAAGAGGTAGGATCTTGCAACAGACTCAAAGTCCAAAAGCCAGCTATACCTAGAAGACACCTCTGAGAGGAAGTTATTTCCTAAGAGTCCTAAACACTAGCAATAAAGCTACTCCCTATATGCGATTTACAAGCATCAACCTAGGATTCAAACTTAAAAAGATAAAAAATGAGAAGACTCTTAAACTAGGTGCAACTCCAGCTAGGCAGCTCACCAAAGGCAAACCCCAAGGGCAAGGAGGTGGAACAATCCAAAAGCCACCCACCTGGACTCTCTGACATGGTAACAGCAGAAGTAACAAAGCAAATGAATGAGGCTCTAGAAAAAAATCAAATCAGAAATAATTTCTATGGCAAAGGTGACCATAATGAAAGATATGCTTAGATATACTCTAAAGTAGACACAGATAAAAAATGGAGGCGCTAAGGAAAATGAGGCAAACAATGATTACCCAACATAAGAAAGAAATGGAATTCATAAAACAGATTCAAACAAAAAACAAGAAAATTAAAAATTTCACTGAAAGCAGAATAAACAGCAGACTGAGCCAATGTGAGAATAAAATCTCAGCTATGAGATAAGACTGCAGTTAGCAATCATGAAAAGAAAGATTTCTTAGTAGTAGCAATAAACCACAAGAAATCAATCCAGCAGCTGCTAGATGATGCAAAGAAGAATAACATAAGATTGATCAGAGTCGATGAAAAAGAAGGTGATAGTGCAAATAAAATAAAAAACATGTTCACAGATACATGTCTTGGCAGAAAATTTCCCTGGCAGGGAAAAAGAATTTGACATAAAATAAGTGAGGCATATAGAACTCCAATGAGCCATGATAAAAAAAATCTACAGCAAGGCACATAATAGTCAAGAATCCAGAAATTAACATGAGTAGAATATTGAAAGCTGTTAGAAAAAGAAACATCATCTATAAAGGAAAGCCCTTCCAAACTATAGCAGATAGCTCAACATAGATCCTCAAGTCAAGAAGAGCTTACAGTAAAATATTTTAAGCTCTAAAAGAAAACAACCTCCAACACAGAGAGATTTTTAAAGGCTGTGTTTGATGCTATTGTTCTTCAAAAACTATCTTTTAACATAGGTGGAGAATAAGATACTTTCATGAACACCAAACCATCACTCCAAAATGTTCTGAAAGATATTCTAAAAAGAAGTAACAAGGATTTAACTCCATGAACTCCAACAGAATGAATCCATTAGGCAAGACAAGCAATTAAACAGAGGGGAAGAAATGGGAACTAACAACAGGAAAATAATGACAAGGATAAGTTAATACAGATCTGGCAAGCGCAAGGTCCTGAGTTCGATCCCTGGTACCGGAAAAAAAAAAAAAAAAGGAACCAGAACAGATCAGTTATAGCCATCAATGTTCATGGTCTCAATTCACTAATGAAAAGAAACAGATTGGCAGAATGGGTCAAGAAGCAAGATCCAACAATATGTTGCATACAAAAAACACATTTAATCTTAAAGAAATTCATAGACTGAAAGTTAAAGCATGGAAAACAACACTCCATATGACAGGAATGCAGAAAAAAGTAGGGGTAGCTTTTCTATTTGCAGACAAAGTGAATTTCAAGCCAAGATTGATTAAAAGTGGTAAAGAAGGTCATTGCATCCTTGTAAAGGGAAGAGATAAGATTGATCAGAGTCAATTCACTCCAAGAGGAAGAGAAAATAATCATAAAAATATGTGCACCAAATACCAGTGTAGCCAACTATACAAAACATCAACTGACAGGAAAAATCAAATAAGCACTAATACACTTGTAATGAGGGACTTCAATACCTCACTGTCACAGACAGATCAACAAGACAAAAATATCAACAATGAAATATTAGATCTGATCCAAATTTTTGAGTAAATAGGCTTATCAGATATCTATAGGGTGCTCCACCCCACAACATCAGAATACACATTCTGGTCAGCTGCACATGGAATGTTCTTCAAAATACACCACATACTAGCTCATAGAACATGCTTAAGTAAATGCAAAGGAATTAAAATTAGCCCATGCATATCATCAGACCACAGTACAATGAAATTGGAAATCAATGGCAAAACAAACCACAAGAACTTCATAAACACATGGAAATTAAATAGCACCCTCATGAACAACCAGTGGGTTACAGATAAAATTAAAGAAGAAATTAGACAGTTTCTATAATTAAACAATAATGCCAATACAGCATATCGGAACTTATGGGACACAGTGAAACCAGTCCTATGAGGAAATTTATAGTGGTGAATACCTAGATGAGGAAAACAGAGCAAGTTCAGATAAACAACTTAATGTTGAATCTCAAGTTTCTAGAAGAAGACCAATACCAGTCAATGAAATGGGAGATTTAATTAAAAATCTACTAATAACAACAAGAAGAACAAACTCAAGCCCTAATGTATTCATTACTGAACTGTACAAGAAATTTAGAGAAGATGTAATACCCCTATGTTTCAAATTTTTTAATGAAATTGAAAGGGAAGTAATACCCACAAATTCATTCCTGGAAGCAAACGTTAACCTGATATCAAAACTAGAGAAGGATCAAACCAAAAAAGAGAGCTACAGGCCAATCTCTGTAATGAACATAGAGGCAAAGGTTCTCAGTAAGATACTAGCAAATAGAATGTAGCAAATTATCAAGAAGATGACACACCATGGCCAAGTAGGCTTCACCCCAGGGATGCAGGGATGGTTTAACATACGCAAATCAATAAATGTAGTACATTATATTAACAGAGCCAATGGCAAAAACCATATGATCACCTCAATAGATGGAGAGAAAGTGTTTGACAAGGCCCAACACTCATTTCTGATGAAAACTCTACAGAAAATTGGAATAGATGGTCTTTATATCAATCTGATAGAAGGCATATGTAACAATCCAACAGGCAATATCATACTAAATGGATAAAAACTGAAAGCTATCATTCTGAAACCAAGAACAAGACAAAGATGTATTGCTTCTCTTATTCCACATCATTCTAGAAACATTAGAGAAAGTAATTAGAGTAATTAGACAGAAAAAAAATAAAAGGAATAAGTGTAGGGAAAGAAGAAATTAAATTATCATTATTTGTGGATCACATGATATTCTACATAGAATACTGCCCAAAAATCCATTAAAATACTTCTAACAAATTCAGTAGTATAGCTGGAAATAAACACTAAAAATCAAAAGCCTTCCTGACCATGAATAATAAAAGTTACTGAGAAATTAGGGAAACAACATCTTTCACAATAGCATCCAAAAGAATTAAATGCCAGGAATCAATCTAATGAAGTAAGTAAAAGATCTCTATATTGAAAAGTACAATACTCTGAAAAAGGAGATCGAAGGGGCTATCAGAAAATGGAAAGATAGCCCCTGCTCTTGGGTAGGAAAACATTATATAGTAAAAATGGCCATACTTCCAAAATTGCTATACAGATTTAATGTGATCATGGTTAAAATTCCAATAGTCTATCTCATAGAATTATAGAAAACAATTCCAAAATTCATTTGGAAACAGAAGAGACCTAGAATAGCAAAGGCAGTTCTAGGCAAAAAGGCAAGGCAGGTGGCACCACAATTTCTGACTGAAACTATAGTACAAAGCTACTGTAAAAAAAAAAAAAAAAAAAGACACAAGGACCAGTGGAACAGATTAGAAGATGTGCAAACAACTCCAGATATACTTAGCCACTTTACCTTTCACTAAGGTACCAGACACCTTCACTAGAAGAAACACAGCCTCTTTCATAAATGGTGCTGGAAAAACTGGCTCTGCACATGCTGAGATTCAAATTGGACCTATATCTTTCACCATGCACTAAACTAAAATCAAAATGGGTCGAAGATCTAATATTACAGCAGAAACACTAAATCTGCTGGAAGATAGAATAGGCAGAACTCCTGAAGACATTGATGTAGGCAAAAACTTTGTGAACAAAATCCTAATCACTTAGGAACTATCACAAAGAATCCACAACTGGGATCTCACTTTGTTAAAAGGATTTTTCACAGCAAGAGAAGCCACCAATAGAAACAAAAGACAATACACAGAGTGGGAAAAATTTTTGCCAACTGTACCTCAGACAAAGTACTACTCTCTAGAATATATACAGAACTAAAAAAAAAAAGATTCTCCCTATA
Organism: Dinomys branickii; assembly: GCA_004027595.1. NCBI lineage: Eukaryota > Metazoa > Chordata > Mammalia > Rodentia > Dinomyidae > Dinomys > Dinomys branickii. Next base: position 6,616 of record PVLD010018074.1, on the reverse strand, counting down.
TTTAAAGACCCAATCAAAAAATGGGCATCAGAAAGACACTTCTCAGATGTAGAAGCATAAATGGCAAATAAATATATGAAAAAATGTTCAACATCTTTGGTTATTCAAGAAATGAAAATTATTATTATATTTTTTTAGCACTGAATGTGTTACATAGTGTTATCTTCACATTAGTTAACAAAAACATTAAAGGAAATACCAAATTATAGAGAAGATAGTAGGGAATTTGCACTGGATGCTGTATAATATAAAGTTATCTTCACTTCTGTTAGTACAGAAACGAGTGAGGAAATACAAAATTATAGAGAACATAGAAGGGAATTATCTCTGGATGCTGTCCTACATAATGTTACCTTCACCTTTTTTACTCAGTTACACAGATGATGGCCCATTTGATCATTCAATTTTTCTCCTGCCTCATCTCCGTTGCCCTACCACTCAATCAGTCATCTTCCCTGTGATAATAACTGTACTCCTGGGTTTATCTATACCCCTGGACTCTCGCCTTGGGAAGAGATATAGCTGCCTCAGACAATACTGTAACATACATGGGTGTATACAAACTGTCATGGTCGGAGGTGGAATAGCACATATGCTTACAGCGGACCGCCTGGCTCCACCCCATTGTCATGCTATGGGTGGGGGCGGGTCCAGTCCGTGAGGTGCCCCCAGTGGGGCCCTCAGCAGAGCAGCCGCGGGGCCCACAGTGGAGCAGCCGCGGGGCCCACTGTGGAGCAGCTGCGGGGAAGAAATGCAAATTAAAACCATGCTGAGATTCCATCTCAACCCAGAAAGGATGGCTATGATCAAGAAGTGAAGGTCTGGGGATATAGCTCAGTGACACGGTGCTTGCCTTGCAAGCATGATATCATGAGTTCGATTCCCAGTACCACCAAAAAAAAAAAAAAAAAAAAGAAAGAAATAAATCATTAAGAAATGCTTGAAGGGCGATGGGGAAAAAGAAACTCTTCTCCACTGTTTGTGGGCATGCAGACTGGTGCAATTACTGTAGAAATCAGGGCGGAGAGTCCTGAAAAAGTTATGACTGGAAGTTTCATTTGAACCAGATATTCCTTTCTTGGAATCCTTCTGAGATAATTAAAAGCATCATACCACAGTGACACATGCACATCCATGTTTATAGTGGCACAGTTTTTAATAGCTAAATCTTGGAAATGACACAAATGCCCATTAATTGATGAGTGAATAAAGAAACATTTTAGGGAGCAGCTGAATATGGAAATCAATCACACATACGGGGTGAAGACAAAACCAGCTGGAGAACATGGGGAGCTGTTCCAGCCATGTAAACAAGCTATTCCGGTTTGCAAGCTGGTTGCTAGGCAGAGAGGCTGAAATTGACATCAACCTCCTGAGTATATAAATAAATGTTCTATAGCTCTTGGGTAGTTCCTTTTCCTCCTATCTGGAGAGAGGGCTCCACCTGACCTCAGCTTTTCTCTCTTTATTTCTAAATCCTCTCACCATTTTTCCCTTGGGAACATCAAGAGCTGCATAGGATGCAGCAAGCTATGTTTTTAAAAATATATATAAAATGGAGTATTATTTTGCTGTAAAGAAGCATAAGATTGAGACATTTCTAGCCAAATGGTTGCATCTTGAGGCCATACACTTAAGTGAAATAAATCAGACAGTTATGTATAAATACTACATTGTTTCTCTTGTATGAGAAACTGGAAGTGTCAGTAAAGACCAAAATGTATAATGGATATTGTGAAATAGAAAGAAAATGTTCAAATGGGAAGGGGAACTCCAGGGGTAGGGAGGAGGACAGAAAAGCAAAATTGGTGAGAAAAGAAAGACAAAATGGAAAAAAAGTTTCTGTAAATAAGAAGGGGAAGAGGGTAGGGTAATGGGGAAAAAAAGAATGAAGTCATATCATGTACAGGTACAAATTCCCTGTAACGAATGTGATCATTATGTATATCTAAAGTGTACCATTCAACTTAACTTTTTAAAAAGAGTAGTAGAGAAAGCTAATAAAGCAATGGATTGAGGTATGCAAAGGCGGAGTGGCAGCAGGAATGGCCTGCCCTTGTAAGAAAGAATATTTAGTCACTGAATGATTACTGATGCATGTTGGTAATGATCAAACTGATTTATAGTTGACTTTATTATTGTTTTAAATTTTTCACAAGACCAGTGCACTTCCCTTGTTGCCAGTGTCTTACTTGGCTTTGTCTCACAGTTTTGCCTTTGGTAATCTGCTAGATAAAGGTAGAAATACATTATCATTATGATTGATACATTGTATCAACTTGACGAGTCTAGAGGTTTGGCTAAGTGAATCAGAGTTGTCCATCTAGGGGTAAAAGGGACATGCCCTTACCTTTCTGGGATGGTTTATTTTTTATTTTTTATTTTAAAGACAAAAGAATAGAGACATATAAACCAGAATAACACAAAAACAATACAGGGAATACAAAATTATACAGAAGATAGGGAATTAGCAGTGGATGCTGTATTATATAATGTTATCTTCACATTAGTTAACACAAAAACAATAAAGGAAATACCAAATTATAGAGAATATAGTAGGGAATTAACACTGGATGCTGTTATTACAGCATGCTATTTTATTACATAATGTTATCTTCACATTTGTTACTCAGTTATACAGATGATGGCTCATTCGATTAATGAATTTTCTCCACCCTCATCTCCATTGTTCTACCACCCAATCAGTCATCTTCCCTCTGATAATAACTGTACTTTTGGGTTTATTTACTCCCTCAGGCTCTCACATTGGGAAGAGACATGGCTGCTTCAAATTATGCTGTAACAAATATGGGTGTACACAAATTGCTATGGCAGGAGGTGGAAAAGCACCCATCCTCAAAGACAGTAGATAGGCAGGGAACCAGGTTCACTATGGTCAAGCTGTCATTGAAAAGCCCTCAAGGCCATAGGGCGTCCAATCCAGTTGGCGGGGTTACCCAGCGAACCGGCAGGCTTTGACTCGACACAGCACGTCCAGAGGACTGGATGAGTCCTCAGGGTTGCCCCAGCAGACCTTCAGGCTCTGCCCCGGTGAGGTTCTCCCACTGGCCTGGTCGAGTCCATGGGGTCACCCCCGCAGACCACTGGGCTCTGCCCTGTCTTCATGCTGCTGGAAGCCCGGTCCAGGTCTTCAGGGTTCTCATGTAGCCTGGAGGCAGCCTCCTTCCCCCTCAGGCTACTGAGCTCCCTGTCAAGGCCCCCAGGGTCCCTTTATAGGCCACTAGTGTCTCCCTGCAGGTTGCCCATGACTCTTTGGAGGCTATCTCTACCCAGCTAGAGAACCAGGTCTGCACCCTAGTTACAGGTCTTCACCTCCTCCCACCTCTCAATCTCCAGTGTTGCTACTCCCCACCCCTTGCAGTTGGGCATTGGGTGCACTTACGATGCTGGGCACAAGTGGCATGAGGTCTCTCCCATCCGTGCTCACTGTGGTAGTCAAGGGTGTGTACTAAGTTTAGTTATTAGTTCTAGAAAAGAATTACAGGATTTTCTTGGGTCTGCTGTGTAGAGTATGTTGCTATCTCTCAGACTCCAGGACTGCTGCTTTTCGTGTAATTTTTTGCTATGGGTTCATACAAGGTTCATATATGCAAGCAGTATGAAGTCCCTCTTGGTGCTCATATTAGAAGTTTAGGGTGAATCCTGAAGCCCATAGACTCAGCCCATTGCTATCAGGGACACATGTTGAGTGTTTGGGTCACTAAGACTCAAGGTGCTCAGAGAAGGAGTTCAGGGTGGGAGCTGAAGCCCAGTAACTCAGCTCCTGCTTCCTGCTTGATGTTGGACTGAGAAGGGCATGGGGCTGTGTGGTCCACCTCCATCTTCAGCTCTCTGTTACTGTTGTGCTTCAGTTCCCATTTGTTGTTTGGCTGGATCCCTGGGAATTGCTGTGGCCCTTGGGTTGCCACTGCTGCTCTCTGCTGGTAGCTGCTTACATAATGGAGAGGTAGGAGGCCACAGTTTTGGGGCATGCGTAGAGCTGGGTGTGGTGGGCTGTGTACTGGTTGCTTTGACTCTGCCTTGCCTCTGGGCACTGATTAGAAAGGTTGCTGCAGAGTGGGGATTCTTTTTTTTTTTTTTCTTTTTTTTTTTTCATTGTGGGGATTCTGTTTTAGTTGCTGTTGTAAGTTCTCATTCTCACCCTGGGTTTGACAACACATCCCAACTGCCCGTTGCCTCTTTTCCAGGTGGCACTTTCTCCTCTGCAGTCCTGGACCAGCTCTTGGAACTCCACTCTCCCCTGTCTGAGTTGGGAGGCTCCGGTGAGCATGCACCTGGGAAGCTGAAGCTGCAAGCGCTGGAATGAGGGAGCAGACTGAGGGTGTGTTTGGAGTGGTGACTCCCTCCTCTGCCTCCTCTTCCTCCAGCTGTACCACGGCGGCCCTCCGAGCCTTTCCTCCAGGAGAGGTCTTGTTTGTTCTTTCTGAGGGCTTCAATTCTCATTTCAGATTCTTCCTGGCTTCAGGGTACCCATTTCTCTCCTTCCTGTCTGTCTCATGTTGCTATATTCCAGTGTCTGTGTTGTGATCTTCCTGGAGGATCTTTCTCTGCTACTTACCCCGTCACCATCTTCCCAGAAGTGAGATGTTGTTTTTTGTGTCAATTTGAGAAGTTTAAAAGCTTAACTACATGACTCATCAGGGAGCCAGAGTGCTTACTTTGTATTCATCCCAAACCTGTGCAAGGGGAAAGCATGCAGAGGGTGTGGGTGTAGAGGACCACCCCCAACCCCCCCCCCCCACCAGAGCATGTAGGCTGCATAAAATAAGGAAACTGAGAAAGGACTGGCTGCTGATTCTTCAGAGGAGCTCCAGTCTTGGCCTTCAGCTTGGTCATGTCCTGGCTTCTGGGGCAGACTGTTTGGCTTCCGCCTGGGACTCTTTAGACTTTTGGTGTAGGCTCTCTGGCCTTCATTGTAGGTTCTTCAGCATTCTGTTGCAGACCCATCAGCCTCCTGATATGGACTTGGCCAGACAGTGCAGTGAGCTCCAGGCCTATGGCTGGGCTCTTCAATCTCCAGTGTGCAGACACGCTCTGCACGCTTCCTCATCCAACTCTGTGGCTGACCTTTGCCAGCGAAACTTATAATTTCTTGTACGTTTGTATATACTGTGTTATAGCTGTTTCCCTAGTAAACCCTGACTGTTAAGATTTACCATTAAAACCAAAGACTAAAAAGATAATATACAAAGCTAAATTGGGTTGTAGAGTAGAGGGAAGCAAAGAGAAAAGAAAAAATGTATACTAATTTGCTCTTGGTGACTGTGAAGAACTAAATGGTACTGCAGAAGATAGTCTATTGTAGCTTTGAGGAGGCAAAGATTTATTAAAATAAGGATCCTGTAAGCAGAGACTATAAGGAATGATTTATAGCCAATGCTAATTTTAAAAACCCATCCCTTAAAGATAGGATTAAGGGTATTATGCTAAGTTATAGGCATGAATGTAACCACTAAGAAAAAATTCTTTCAAATTATCAGAGAAACTCAGGGATAAAGCAAAAGGAAGAAACTGCATAGCGAGTATAAGACATTTTTTCTCTTGAAAAAATGAGGAGTTTCCTTTTGCACCAGCTGTCATAGTCTCTTCCCTTTGGGTCACTTTCCTCACTGTGCTCCTGTGCTCTCTATGTCTTGCATGTAGAAGCCATAAAACTTCATTTCTCTCTGGCAAGGCTTGGGGAAGCACAGTGAGCCGGTGCTATAGCAGAAAAACACCAGAGCTATTGTCATCAATCAGGCCTGTAACTTTGCTTACCTTTTAATTATGCTGAGGAGCTGATCTGGGTGTGGAATATCAGCCTTGTTCTGTCATCACGAGAGTACTGGCTCTGGAAGATGCCCTTTCTGAGTTTAAACTATAGCTGGGCCATCTACTCTCTGTGTATGGTCTTGTAACTTTCTCAGGCTTGGCTTTCTCTTTCTGAATACTATTTACACTTCACAAAGTTGCCATAGAGATAACAAGCAGTACCATTGATTGAACACTTCTGTGTGTCTGACTCCTAGTCCCTGATACAGTGTTATCTGACACGCTGAATTTTCACCAAAACTTCAAGTAGTTACTGCTGTTAGTCCCCATTTTATAGATAAAAAAGCAGGCCCAGAAAATGAATTTACTTTTTTTTTATTTAAAAAAAAAAGTACAAAAACATATTAACAAACAGACACCAATTAGCATAAAAAATAGTACAATCACAACTAATCTATACACAAGGTGACATGGTCTCAACAGTGGTTATTGCTTTATCCATTGGTATCTTCGAAGTGTAAATATCATACCCATATACAGACATGCAAATTTAGTCAGACAATTAATCCTGTCAACAACAGAAAAAACACAAAAACCAAAAATCCAAAGACAAAAAACAAAACAGGCAAACAACAACAACAACAAAAAACCACCAATAGTTGCTGCTTTGCATATTGATATCTTTGAAGTGTGTGTTCAGGATAACACATACAGACATACAAGATTGATCAAATAACCCATCATCGATTATTCCTTAGCATTAAGTGATATAATACAATAGTAGAACCATGTTAGCCCTCCTGCATATATGTATATTCATATATACATACATACATTTTTGTCT